>JAHDVE020000273.1:0-134293 GCA_022606495.2 Halesus radiatus | reverse complement strand
TTCTGTCTTCTGTCTTCTGTCCTCTGTCTTCTGTCTTCTGTCTTCTGTCTTCTGTCTTCTGTCTTCTGTCTTCTGTCTTCTGTCTTCTGTCTTCTGTCTTCTGTCTTCTGTCTTCTGTCTTCTGTCTTCTGTCTTCTGTCTTCTGTCTTCTGTCTTCTGTCTTCTGTCTTCTGTCTTCTTCTATTATATAAAGAAGAATGTCCCGGGCGGGCGGTGTGTTTGTTTGTATACAAATCTACATTTTTATTCCAAGCTTGATGAAATTTTGCACATTTAACATTTGAAAAAAGAGGAAGGTTACTGTCTACATGAAATTTCAAAAACCACCCCATTTTTCCCACTTGACCTTCAAAATAAGAAAATTACTGGGTAGGGGTAGGGGTAGGGTTAATATATCATCAATATTTTACTCCAAACCGTACATGACCCGGGCAATGCCGGGTACTTCAGCTAGCCTTATAAATACTTATTTCTTTATCGCTTAAGTGTTTTTTTCTGTGTAAGAATAATATATATAATAAAATAATGATATAAGCAATAATATAACTACTTACATGAAAAATTCCAATAGGTTTTTTTATATGTTAAAATAGCCCTGGAGTTGGAGCGTACCCATTGCACGCAATATTCTCATTTATAAAGACGAGTATATTTATAATTTATAAAATTATACATTACCTTATAAAAATTATACTTCCACGTATGAAGTTGTTCATACCTCTATACTGAGATGGAAATAACCTGGCCTTTTTTTACGTAGGCGCTATCAAAATTGTTAACATGAGTAGGAACAGGTTTTTCCAACGTGCCTCTGGCTGAATACTGTCTACAGAGAAGCTGTGTCCACGCTGAGCACACAATGTTGTGAAACTTTGTTTGGAAACATTTCTCGATCTTTGATACATTTGGCTTCGGGTTTTAATAGCCGATAAATTAGACATTTAAAAATCAGTTAATTTATCCGAATTAGATAGTTGCCAATTAAATGGTTACTTATTGAAATTTCTTCAAAATATTGGTATCCATTTTTTGGCGTCATTCTTAATAAATGAATTAAAAAATATACCTTGTATTCACCACTTTATTAATATACACAGATATCTACATGTTTGGAAAGCGATGCTTTCTTCATCAGGAATATATAGAATAAAAAAATAATAATGTCAAGTGTAGACAGATGAATATACTTGACATTATTATTTTTAGTATTCTATATATTCCTGATGAAGAAAGCATCGCTTTTGAAATATGTAGATATCTGTGTATATTAATAAAGTCGTGAATAAAAAGTATATTTTTTAATTCATTTATGGTTACTTATTGCTTTATTATTTTTTTTGTACCTGGGTGTTAATTAGTCAAGACCTGGGGCCTAAGTCTATATCTTTTAAACGGCGTTACCTCCTTAAGGGAATATTATAGGAGATTGATAGAAAAAAGGAAACATTGACATTATCTACCTTTCGTATGCCATTCCTAGACTTGATATTTTTATAACCAAAGAATTGACTATTGTTTTTTACTCCGTATTTTTTTCGTAATTAATGTAGCCATTTGACTATAATAAATTTAACCTTGACACACAATGACAACCACATTTACACATTTGATGTCGATAATTTCAAATTTAAAATGCGTAATACACACACCTTTAACTTGGCAGCATCTTATAATCATTATGACGTCTGTTGACAGTAACAATTACATAAATACTTAATTTCGGACCAATTTTGAACTATTGCACCGCCATCTCATCATTCCGCGTGAGAAGCCCGCGGTGTGTGCAGCGTGACTTTACACTGCCGTATTTTTGGCTTCATAATCGAAAAATACTATCTTAAACGCCTCATATAATAGATCGAAAATGAGCATACCGACCCACTTAAATCTTTGCGATCATCTTGGAAGGGCATACAAACAGTTAGTTTAACAAACACATCTGTAAATACGTAAAAATGATATTGCATGTACTATATTGTAGCATATTTGGGCGGTTCTCACTTTAGAACTGAACATGTTGCCGTTGCCTCGGTTGGTCGAACTTCGAATTATTCTGCCTGCGGCGCTTATCTAACATGATTTTTATTTGAATATTATGTTATATGCTTATAGGAAATATTATTATTTAGAATATTATTTATATTCTTATTATTCCCCCTAGGCCACGTAAAACTTCAATCTAATATTATTTATTTATTTATATATTTACGCCTAGAAGGCTTTTACATTTTGATACATTTATCTCATAGTTACTTATACAAAGGAGTATAATAATATAGTACACAAAATAATAATTATAGTATAAAAGAAGTAAGCAGGTACAATATAAGTATGTAGTTTTCTAAATAATTGGCCCGCGGCGCATGATATGGTACTGATCACGTCTAGTGGAGATTAATGTTTTCTGATCATGTTTACCTGAAACGTTATGTGTAAGTGTATGTCGCGTTGTAGGCAATTTTACTCAGCGATCGCTCAGATTAATTGGCAAAAGCGCCCGCAAATGATAAACGATTCTAATGAATCCTTCATCATAACCTTAACGTTTTATTTACCAATCTTATAACGATGAACAACCACACTAAAAAAAGAAAATGTTCGCGAACACATTCGTCTACGGTGGACACAGTTATCTCGACAACATTTGACATGATTGGAAATCCTGCTAGTTGACTATTCATCCGATGTCTAGAGTAAGAACCCGGGCTCCATCTTCAGTATTTTCGTCCTCATTTTGCAGACACACGTCTGTTTACCGTTCGTGCATTTGATTTATTCTCCTCTCGCCGTATAAACAAAGTGTTTCATATTTTTGAAGAGTTTTGATTTAAAATAATGGTTTATTTTTATGTTTTCTACTGCGAATAAGTGATATTATGTTCGGAATCTGTTACTAAAGATATGGATACTGTTGATAGCATACATTGTAATATAGCAATCTTTACCAGGATAATTAAATAACAATCCTTTATTTTACGTCTAAACTTTACTCGGAGCGTGCAGTTTATACGCAGTTTAAACGCAGTTTAGACACAGTTTAGACACCGTTTATACGCTGTTTACATGCGATTTACACGGAGTTTATACGCAGAACTAATTTCATGCATCGAATCTTTAAATATAATTCCGGTTTTATTGTTGTGTGACTTGTGAATTTTGTTAAAAAAGGTTATCCTTGAAAGATTCCTTCAAAGACGTACCTTCTTGCGAGAAAGTGAGGCAGACTATAATAGATAAGTTGATTCACTGCATTTTGTTCTAGGTGCTGTGAGTCATTTGCGAAATGGCTCTCCGAAATATTTTGGCAAACCATTTTTACTTCCTGAATTATCAAAAATAAGTAGGTCACTACCCGGCTAAGCTAGAGTTTCAACATTCTTATTAGAAATCTTTGTTCTTTTGAAATGTAAAAAAAATGTTTTGATTTCGAATTTTTATGTTTAAATGGTTGTTTTAACGAATCATAACTCAAGTTGATTTAGATCAGAGATTCCCAACTTGGGCGACATCGCCCCCTTCAAGGGGCGTTGAAGATATCCAAAGGAGCGGTGGATGCTTCAGGGCAAAAACGGAGGGGGGGGTTGAAGGGCTACAGGGGGCGGTAAATGGCTGAAATGGGGACGAGAGCAACAATTTCGTGGGTAAATTGTTGAAAGAATCATGCAACAAAGTGAACTGTTCAATTATTCTATTGATTAATCCATAAATGCATTAATTTTTTTTTCCATTTTCTTTACGGTATTATAATACCTAACCAGGTTTCTCGGAACCTGCTGTCAGGTGAACAATAATGTGCTACATAATATCGTCTGGCCAATGCCAAAGTAGCAAATCTGCAAAAGCATAATTTGAAGATACTGATGTTTGAGGTAGTCGAATTGGTATCAAAATACGATTTATATTATATACACATGGAGCTGGGTTAGTAACAATATTCATCGATTTTTGATATATACACATGGAGCTGGGTTAGTAACAATATTCATCGATTTTTGATGCCAGTTTAGAAACTTCAAACTTCAATATCTCTAGTTGATGTTTTTGCCCATTCGCGACTTTGGCATTGGACCGACGATATAATATATAAAACATGCATGTAAATATTTACCAAAAGACCAAAAAGCTATCACAATGGAGAACATGGGTGAAAATATCGTGTCGCGGTATAGGGTCGAATCTGTCAAAGTGTAGGTGTATATTTAAATTTCATCGCGTTGTTGCGTAAGAACAAATGGGGGGCCCCGCCTCCCCCGACGCTGATGAATAGTATAGTCTAAAGTCGGCGGTGAGACAAATAAGGTTGGGAGCCTCTGATTTAGATATATTAACCAGAGAAATATGTGCAAATTTAACGAAAAGAAAGTTATGAGTCAGAGTTCACTGTTCGAGAGTTTTTGCTGGGGCCGACAAACAAACAAACTTCAACCCACAGCATGACACTCTTAACTTTACAGTCGGTGAATATTTTATTAGTATGAAAAATGTATGGATTTAAAAAAAAAACTATTCTTTATTTAGTTCATCCTTTGGCCTCTGTATAGATAACCGTGTGAAGCTGTACGCTGTATCACAATTTTTTTAATCTTCGTTAGAAACGAAATGAATCTAGTAGGATCCGGGTTGCAACTATTTGAAAACATTATTATTGTATTACGTTAATCACGAGTTTCGATATAAATCACGATTTACTTTATTATTTATTGGCTATGGCCAAAAAATAAAAATAAATATTAATTTATTTAACCTTCGAACGTAAGGTCAATGTTACTCTTTTTCTCTCTGAGATCTGATAAAAATGGTGGGGTATTATTGATCATTATGAATGGTTGAACAACAAAGCTGTTTTCGTCAAGTTTTTTTTTTCGTGTCGCTATTCGTTCAATTCTGAGACAGTAATTTGATTGAATAATCTTCAATCTATCTATATTTATAAAGGGGAGTGTCTGTGGGTGGGTTTGTTTTTATACAAATCTACAGTTTTTATTCCGAGATTTTTCACACTTGACCTTCAAAACGAGAGGAAGGTCATTCATTGTCTACACGAGATTTCGAAGAACCTCCCCATCTCTTAACACAGAATTTTGGTAAATGATTTTTTCTTACTTGACGTTAAAAATAAGAGAAAAGTTACTTAGGCAGGGGTAGGGGTAGGGGTAGAATAAGGGTATGGATAGGGATAAACACATCATAATTTTCCTCTAAACCATTATAACCCTGGGCAACGCCGGGTACTTGAGCAAGTATGTTCTAAAATAATGGTCCCAACAGAGCTCTTAGCGGCATGACCATATATTATTATATCGGCTAGATACGTATTTAAAAACTAAATAGCAAAGATATTTTTTCATCGATTGATAAATACATCCACCTTTATCGAATCAAATGATTAGATCGAACATTTTTGAATAATTTGTCACAGTTATTATATTTGAGACGAATTTCAATTATTATCTGAGAGGTATTAGATATCCATCATTCATTCCCTATCTGTAGTATAATTCTATTTCGCTTTTTGTATTTTGTCGGTCCAATTAAAGACGCAACTAATTTCGTTTACATCCGCAGCTTTATTAATCCATCGTAAATGCCAACATGCTACCGTCATTAATTTCATCTTTAATTGTGACGTTCATTTCTTTTGTCACCAATTGGGGAATTCTTTTGTTGTTGAAAAATAAATAATTAAAATAAAACATATAGGAGGAGGTAGGTGGGTGCTTAATAAAATCTGATGGTAATTTTGGAGTTTTGTTTTAAAAATATTACGAAGACATAATAATAATGATATATACTTTATTCAGAACTAAGAACTACCTGAAGTACCCGGCGTTTTGAGGTTGTGGTGTGTTACCCCTACGCCACCCTCACCCTTACCATGTCATTTTCATCTTGTTTTGAACTTCAAGTGTGTAAAATTTCATCAATTATCAAAGGGAAAGGGGGGGGGGTGGTTTATCGAAATATCATGTAGACAGTGTACTTCCTCTTTTGAATGTCTTGACCTTCTTGCAAAATTTCATCAAGCTCGGAATAAAACTGTAGACTTTGTTAAAACAAACACACAGACACTATTCTTTACATATATTGATTCTGGTTTAGGTAGGTACTTTGATAACTAGTAAAAAAAGCTGATTTGCTATTTTCTTGAAAAATTATCACAAACAAAACAATATTAATTTTTGATTTTCTTGTCAATCATGATAACAGCATGCATGACCGTCCTGCTTGACGGCTAATTCAGTTTAATTACACGCTGAAACGGGCCGAGATCCACTCTTAATGGCGATCGATCTAATGTAAAATATTCAAAATGGCGCTAATCGTTAATCAAATTAGACGGGGATTCAAACAACCGAGGCTAACTTGTATTATGGACAATACCCTTTCTTGAATTCCATAGTAACATACACCTACACATATTAAATAATTTACCAACGCCTTATTTTTTTGCCACCATCGATACCGAAATAAACGAACTTTGATCGTTGCCTATCAATTTCCTGAAAATCAATGAAAGCTATTGGAAAACTATAAAAATAAACCTTTTTTTTATTATTAAACTCGCCTCTCATCAATTAATCAAATGTGAATTATTTATTTCGTTGAATAAACCAGTGTTTTGTGACTTTATCAATTTATGTCCTTAGGCTATTGATAGCCGTCCTTTGAAAATTTGTGAACGAATAAAAGTGTTCGAACTTTAATTCGGAAAGACAATTATTATTTTTTAAAAATGGAGCCACACGAGCACAAGGAGGTAAGAGTTGCATATTTTTACTACAAACTAGTGTTGTGTTGTGTTGTAAGTCAACTCCCGATAGGTGGCAGAAGAACTGCTCTGTGTTCTGCAGATGAAGGCATATATATTTTTTATTTTTTTATACTGTTTGGTGAAGGAAAAGGAAATGTGGTGAAAAGGACAGAGATGATAAAGAGGATGGTCGAAAAGTTTCTAACTATTTATATTTGGTACCTAAACATTAGTCTGTAACAATTTTCGGCATTTCTTTTTTAAATCAGGCGATTAATGATATCTTAAAATTCGCGTCTTGCAAAGAAAATAAGAACTGCATCTAAATTTTTATACATATTTTTTTAAATTTTACCTTGCTCAAACGCCATGAGCCGTGATTTTTTTAAAACCCTTTTTTATAGCTTATAATATTTCATTTATTTGATTTAATTGATTTAATTTCTTATTTTAATATTTCTTTTAGAGTTAGTTCTAATGATAAACTTTAAGTGCATGATTTAAAATACAGTTCATAGTTTTAAAAAATTAATAAACATTTAAAAAGATTATGTTGTTGTTGTTTTTTTATTTTATTTCATGGGGTTTGAGCTAGCTAAGGATGATAATAAAAAATAAAAAAAATGCATTTTTTATTTTATTTTCAAGACGCAACTTTTGTGGAAAATTGACACACCCTACTAAAAACATAGCAAAATACATTTTAAATAACGCTTCGTTTTTCAATGGAGGTCATTCACCAGGGTGACGGTGACACTGGAAGTATTTTCTGTTTTGTTACTAAGCACAAATATATCATTTCAATTTACTACATTTCCTTAAATGTCCATCCATGAGAAACAAAACAAAAAAGAACTTTGCATATAATAATCATAACATGATTTTTACAGTCGGCTTTCCACGTGGATTTTCTATGAAGTTAGTACGCATATAATTTTTTTTTAATCATTCACCACGCAATGAAGAAAATCGTTGCAAAATAACAATAAATTATACAAGGCATTTTCCTTGACCCACCTTAATAGATGTGTTGTAAAAATGATTGTTTACCGTATGAAATATATTTAATGATATTGTAAAGTTATCTATCAGCGCTTGAATTGAACAATTTTACTAACCGGAACGCTCCGTACTTTTTAAAGTTTTTGTTCAAGTAGAAATCATCTTATGTCCCGACATGAAATAATGACTGCCGCTCTAGAACCAAATATGTATCGTTTATTTTATTTTATGGTCAAATTTCCATTGTGTGGGGGTAGTCCACTGGAGAGAAACATCGGCAGAAGTGTGCTGTGGGCATGTCCGTGAGATTGATTAAACATTATCGAACATCGAAATTCGTTCTCGAGCAGATAATCAATTTCATTGGCCTGTTTGGGGCCTAGGAGTCGAAAGGTCCTATGTAATTGTAGAGTTTATCGGTGATAAAAAAAAACATACCTTTTTTTTTCACTGTATTCGCTCGATACAAAAATTGCAGCTTCTTCCTCCCATTAAAAAAAAAACTTCCCACGCAGTGTTCCCAGAATTGATATGGCGTGTGGAGCAAATTAATAAATAAAAAAAAGCGGATTGCCGATCGATTTCACGAAACCGGAACGCGGTTCGCTCCTGATAAATCTTTTTTCACAATTGAGCACTGCCGAATATAATATTTACTTGCAAGTTATCATTAGTTGTTGCTTTACCCAGCCATTATTTATTGAACATTTGAATAAACCCCATGCATCTTTTACTGTTTCCATTTCAGGCATTTAGAAATTTATTAATACATACATAATAACTTCCATAATGCATGTTATGGAATTATTTGAAGCACGCAAAACAGTTATGATGAGTAATTTAATTTTTAAATGTATCATTCTCGCATTGTTAATCACGAAACCTGTATAAAAAAAATAATACTGAGTTGGTGATCCGGAAAGAAAAAAATGCATGGAAATTTAGTTTAAATTTTTTTTCTTTGAAATATGTATTTAATTTATGCGGTTGTCTTTTGTGAATACTACTGGTTATTTAAAAATAAATTAGTAATTATTATATATTCTCTATATACAAAAAATAATGTTTGTCTGTGGTCTTCGATTTCTCGAAAATTATTTGACCGGTTTCGCTGAAAATAGCACAGTTTTTCTTATTAGTGCCGGTAAGGTTTAGAGAGTAGTTTGAATGAAATCCAATATGTAAAACTGTTGCTATAGCGTTTTAAAATTAGTATGAAAAACATTGAACCCGCTATGTTGTATTGCGGTTAGTCTATAGATATATCACTGTGGTTAGCCACATATTACATATTCAAAAGAAGAAGGTTTGTTTGGGTAGAATATGTTCAAAATGGAGAACACAAGTAGGTACCTACATAAGAACTTTATTATTTAGATGTTTTGAAAAAATAAATGTTTGGAAACAACTTAATTAATTAATTTTCAAATTAAAGTTTATTTGTTTAGAGATAGGAATAGTCGTCACAAGGCATTAATCACGCTGTCAAATCAACTATGGCACCCAAACGACAAGCAAGAATTCACAACTTCATAAGTTTATTCCAAAAAAGTAAATAATCCCGAGCAAGACCGGGTACACATCAGCTAGTTATTAATAAAAATGTATTTCTCGTTTATAGGCATACGTACGTTAATACACAAGTAGTATGAAATAATAAATTCATCTTGTGATAATATTATTATGTAGGTATGTAATAATTAGTTATGCACTGAAAATACGAAAATCAATAGACGTGTGATCTGTAAGGATTTGGACGAAAGGCAATGTCGTCAGTTTACACAAAATATCTTTCGACTCCTAGGCCTCAAACAGGCTAATCAACTGAATTATCTGCTCCAAAAGGAACTTCGGTATTTGAAAATATTTTATCGATTTCACCAGAAGTAAGGAAAAAATGGGCCCACTTTGGGCAGACAGACACGCCCACATCACAATTTTTACGTGTTTTATCTCTTCAGTGATTAATAAGTTTCACTTGTGTATTATTTTTGTCTCCCTACCGTCATTTAATAAAAATATTACTCGTAACACCAATGCGCAATCACAACTCTCCAGTACATAACACTATTCAGACACATTGGTACACAGACACATACACTTATACACTATACACTTTTTTCATATACGTTTTTATCTTTACTATATATCATTCCCCAGCATTGCACTAACCCTGCTCGGTAAAATGTATATAATCACTCACTAGATATTACACGGAGACATGTCATTGGTACCAATCCCTGTAATCATTTTCTGAAACCTTGTAATGCGTACACCACTCATTTTATGCTCGTACCGTTTGTTTCTAAAATAAAAATAAAATGTATTATTTTATCTACAACCTATGTATTGTGTGTCTATACGTAGGACGTACCCGACATACTTTTTTGGCCAGTGATTCCTGAGTTTATTTGGTGTAAAATATGTAGTTGGTATTTTGGTCCTGGGGACTTTCACTTAAAAACATAAAAATGCAGTAGATATTGGACAGTTGGGGTCGAATCGGGGAGTTGGGTGGTCATTCGGCTGAGTTTTTGTTTTGTTTGAATATGAACAACAAATATATTCACCGCATACCAAAATGCCATCTCAACTTTTTACTCCAAATAAACTCAGGAATCACTGGTTAAAGTTTGCCGCTTATAACCAGTTTTATAAACGAAGTATCAAATTTCTGTTACATAACGAATCGTTTTTGCTAACGGACCGTTATCCGTCCTTAACCTTATTTTTTGCCCTTTTGTCATCACTTTCAATGTTCGAGCAGGAATACATTTGACAAATGAAATTTATATATTGTCTTTTTAATTCAAATAGCGATCGTCCGGCAACAACTGACAGCTGTTAAACGATGGGTAATCTGACGAACGTTTATAAAAAAACCAAATCGGACGGTAGACCAAATATTTCTTTTAAATGGTATCAAACGTTACGAACGGATAGTTATAAAACCGACCCTAAATAAACTATTAATTGTTTTACCTACAAATAATATGCGTTATAAAATAACTCGGCACCTTGGCATTATTTAAATTCTTAATAGTCCTCGCACGGTTGTGTTGTTGAGCTAAAAACGGTCAAGTGCATAATAAAATAACTTGGTCCCTTTTTGGCTCACGCGGCATTCGGAGGGTTAATAACATTCCACGCGCGTCGCGTTGCGTTTTTTAATGGGAACGGTGTGTTATTTCCGTTGTATGTACAAATGATGTAAGAACTACGGTAGGGTATTTTCCACTGAAGTAAAAACCGATAGAAGTGTGCTGTGAGCGTGTCAGTGCGCCTTGAGTAAGGTCGATTTTTTCTTTACGTTTGTTAAATAAAAAATAGTTTATTAATTTTATTGATCCGTCTGGGGCCTAGGAGTCGAAACTTCGTGTAATATTTATAGTTTTTTTTTTAATTCTGATCGTCGTGCGTCGCACTGAAAATGTATGTCTTTAATATTGCCATTATAATTATGATTGTTTTTTAAAAGATCTAATGTCGCAATTTTTTTAACGGTTCGTATTTGGCTGATGGTATTATGACGTGCGTTCCGCCTACGCACGCAGTTTACTAGCCGCTAACTGTCACCGGGACCCGGAACCGCCTAGAAAGAAGTTAGCGGGTGTGACGTCACAACCGTCTTCCCCCCAAAATATAGTTTTGATGGTAATTTAAAATCCACATAATTTAAATCGTCGTAGAATTTTTTTTGTCATCATAAACATTAAATAAATTGGCTTTTTTGTATAAATTACTTCATCGGATTATTGTGTGTCCAAGTATCTACATTGTTTTCGTACTAAATGCATGTCGCTGATAACTCTTTTGTAACCTGTCCCCTCTTTTCATAAGCAACGCATGCAACGCAACACAATAAGGAACTCCAGTGAAAAATACAATGGCTTTAAAAATATGTATTCATATAGATCAGCAAACGCCGATTCTGAATATATAACTTTTATTATATATGCAGAATTTATAAATCGTTACTTAAAAGTGAATAAAAAAATCATCTCATAAAAACTCCTTTTTATGTTGGTACCATTGCATTTGGAACATCTGACGTCAAGTGCGCGTTCTGTTTTTGGATTAGGATGGACATTTTTATTTTTCACTTTTTTGTGTTTTTTTAGTTTGGCGAAATTTCAACTTTTTGTGATTTGTGTGATTTTAAGCTCTATAATTGTTGTTAAATATTAACAATAAAAAATGTTATTATTGAAATAAATTAGAGTATTCATGAGTAAACCAATTATCAATACGGATATAACGATAATGTTAATGCTCAATACTGTTATTATTCTTTGAGTTAAAGTTTCTAAAAGGTACATATTTTTATTACTTATATCGTATTGTAAATTTTTTGTGTACAGTGCCAGGGAACATTTCTCCCTCTTCCTGTTTCAACTTTGGTTAGAGGTGCATGAATGTGGAGATAATCTTCTCTATCCAGTGAGCGGGCTGCCTATTACTACTGTAGGGCTTTTATTTCAAAGATTTGTAAACTGTGTAATTTTATTACTTATCTTTAGTTATGGTTTACTATGAATAGAATATAAAATTATTTACGGTGAAGCTCATCCTTTCTTAAAAATTTTACATTCTAATCTCAAAACTGATCAAAACCGACCGGCCATAGATTTGGAGCGTTTTGGCGGTCTTTGAAAAATTGTAACTTTGAAAATTATTTTAACTATGAAAACTAATTTTGGAAATGAACTGGGGTTCCTTATTTAACGGCCCTTCAGATTGACAAAAAAAAGTTTTGGATTTTTTCGATTTCTAACTTGCAATCGAAGATCTAAATCGTAAACAATCCGTAAATCAGCTGTTTTAATTTTAATTTTTCTTTTCATTAATACATAATTGCTATTGCTTGCGGAAATGATCGATACAAGTATGCATAGTAGATACGGCGCATAGCGCCGCATTATTTGACGGCTCCGTGGATGAGCGGTTACGATCTTGGCTACGAATCCGGAGGTCGCGGGTTCGAATCCCGGGGTGGGCAAGTAAATTTTATTTGATTAAATTGTGTTGTTTTACAATTTGTTCATTTAAAATAATATGCAGTATATTTGTGGCATGTTGCAGAGTGGGAGATACCATCAGTATCGCCCTGGTGAAATACCACCATTCAGAATCGAAAAGTTTGCTTGAAATGGCTTTAGTCGTGTTTGGTGACCAGATCTGAATAGTCACATGTGTGGTATCACGTAAATTTTTTTAATTTAATTTATTTTGACTTAAATCTTTTGAAAATATAGATAGCCGCTTATATTACTTATAAGTATAAGTTTCTGGCACCCCGCACAGTTACAATCATTTTGTCTATCTGCAAAGTCGACAGTAATGTTAAATGCAAACACAGAAGAAATATTACATAGAGATGTCCTAACACGCAAAGGGAAGAAATAAAAGTAATGAGAGGGGGGGGGGGTTAGCTAGGCGTGCCGCCAATTTAAGTAAAACACCGGCAAAGTAAAAAGGTTAGATTTGTTTGCAAAAACCGAATATTTTATAAGAGTAATTAGTTTAACACTTTTTATAAATGTTTTGAAATTTATTGTATTTATTTGGTTACCGCTGTCGAAATCACACGAAACAAACGTGGACGGCAGTGAACTAGGCTGGTGACAAAAGGGGTATCACGTGACATTTGTCCTCAGCCGTCGAAATGGTACTACTAACAAGTCTACTAATTCTGATATCGCAAATCATTTTTTCATTGCCTTGCTGCCATATTTCAGCACTTCTGAAGTTATATAATCGTGTAAATTCATTGCCACCAGTAAGGATCGCGATGTAATCCGTTCTCCGTGATGTCGGATTGTCGTGGGATTTTCCCAGAAAGTGGGGAAAATATATCGCCAAAGAGAGAAAGTGGAGAATTAAATTGGTTTCATAAAAAAAATGTTGAAATAGTACATAGTAGAGCTTGATGCGGCTTATTCCGGATGATGATTCAGAGATTGCACATTTTGACGTCGATTAGGTTATATCCTGTAGTAGCAAAACGGATTTGGTTTTAAATGAGGTTTTAAGCAATTTTTGACGCTTGCTCAGCATAAGTCTTGTATTTTAGTAATTGTTAGTAATGGTATCTTGGCTTATCTTGTCAGGGCTTCTACCAGGGAGCAACTTGACGAACGTAAATATCTTATAGTTAATTTAAGAAATTAACCTTTTTTAAATTTTACCCCACGTAAAGTCTTGGTTAACTGAGCAGGTAGGGCTCTAATCAATTTAACACCCTATCGGGGAGTGTTGTGAGACGGAATGGAAAAGCGAAAGGAAAGATGAAGGTTGGGAAGTTTTCGGCTGTCTTGGGCTAGTAATTAAACGTAGCTATTTGTATTTGTGCGTAATATAGCGCACAATTTCACAATATCTACATTCTTCACAATACCCTTTCAAAATATCGAACCGAAGTAATACGTATGACCACAAATTGATGCACGAGTATAAAATGTATCGAGAGCATCTCCTGTCTCGATCCTATCTTATTTTGTTTTCCCAATAAAAAGAGCTTCTAATACAATTTTACATACAAAGAAAGTTTAACAAAAGGTAAGCCAACAAAGTTTCTTGTGCTAACAGTGGTTAAGTACAGATGTACTTAACCACTGTACTTAACCACTGTACTTAACCACTGTTAGCACAAGAAACTTTGTTGGCTTACCTTTTGTTAAACTTTCTTTGTATGTAAAATTGTATTAGAAGCTCTTTTTCTTACAAATAAATAAATAAAATAAAATAAAAAAATCAAATTACAATTCGATTCACAGGATTCATGACTATTATTTGTGCTGAATTTACAATTTACCGCTTTCTTCTTCTTAACCGTGTTTTTTGATAATGGCTTCGAAGACCGAAACGGCAGAAAAATCTGAATTTTTTTTTAAAATAAAATAATAATTTCGAAATAAAGAAGAAAAATTCAAAATGTACACATTTTTATTGTGACCGATGTGTCCATCGCTCCTTAAAAATAAACGAATTTAAGAAAGTAGGATTTTTTTATTTTTCCCCACATTTTCATGTAATTTCGCAATCACCCACTGGCAACCTGCTGAGTTTAGTTTGCCCCGTATTTTAAACGAGCGCGGTTGTGTTTGTCGGGTTTTAATTTAATTTGTCGCTACACGTGAATACAATTATATTTTAAACACGAACAGAGAGCGCTTCTGTTGTCTGCATTTTAATTTTAAATGTTTACATACAAAAATCACTGCGGTTTCAAGCGGAAATTACGCGATTTTACCAAATAGAATTGTGCACAAATCTATAAATATTGTGACAATATAAATTATTTTTATATTAAAAAAAAAACGTTTTTAATGTTTTAATTTGTGTGATTTTATATAGATTTTGGTGGTTTAACGATGTGGTATGCGGGTTTCTGCCGCATTCATTCCGATATAAAGTGAGTTTGTGTTACATTTTTATGTTTGTTTTTCTTGTACTTCTGAGTCATGTTCTCTGATAACAGTGTGTGTTTGGCGTGTCGTTTTGAAGTCTAATGAGTCTAATCATCTCATAATGAAGTCAAGTCTTTTACAGACCTCTGCCAATGTTTATTTTTAGTTTTGCGAAGAGTTCGACTAATGTGTTCTAGATTTTTTTCGGTGTTTGTTCGACGGCAAAGTTGAATTGTGGAATGGCTGTTTTCTCGTTACGTCAAATGCTAGCACAGTTTTCGTGACTTTTATTGATTATTTTGCTGTCTGCCTGACTGACCCCAACCTTTCGATTTTGTGAAAAGGGAAAGGGAATGGGGTGGCGAATGTAGGTTATTACTTATTATTTTTACAGTATGACGTTTAACCGAAGGGGCGGGCAGATAATATTGTTTCAAAACGCTGTAATGTATCGTTTTTGTATTGGTGGACATTGATGTAAATTATGTTTTAGATTTGATTAAATATTCTAATTCAATAATATCCTTGTAGATGTACGTAGAGAGGATACAGCGCTTTAATATATATCTTTTAAATATATTATATCCTTGGCACAATATCATTGTGTAAAGACGGCCTCCATTGTGTAGTGTTTTCTTCATAATATTCGACGAAGCGTAAAAATATTGAATTTTTTTTTTGTTCACCACACTAGAGTTCCATTGCTCGGAGCCGGTGAAGCTATGGGACCTAGTAATTGGTGAATATTGATAATGGAAAGAAGATTGGGAAGAGTACCTACCTACCTGGCTATAAAAATCTGATTCCTAAACATTGCTAAAGCCGTTTCATGGTTATTTTGATTCTGATTGGTCACATACCTATTTCGCCTGGGTGATCCATTCCCAGTCTGGGCGTTGTGACATTGTTTGTTAATTTTGATTCTATAATTTATAACGCCTTTACAGCTGTCGTAAGGAATATCGTTAAATAAATAATAATGATATCTTTTGTAGATAAACTAAAATTTGGCACCGGCACCAAAATAATCACAGTTTTGTTGACACCTGTCAGGTTTTTATGTTATTCTTCCTAGCCGTCTTATCGTGTTTTGTAGAGGTGTGCAGATATGATATTTCATCACAAATCGCTAGATTCTTCCACACCCTTACGTCTTCTAACAAACTCGTCACTTCTCTGGCCTTCGTGAATGTGAAATAATTCAACATCAATCATATCATCCCTCTGGTTGCTGCACATTTAGTTAAAGCTGTACAAGCGTAGATCACTGATTTACCTCCCACGCAGGCTCTTGTGATTGTGATAATTCGACTGCAATCATTATTGTGTTTGGTTAGTCATGGATGTGGCCAGTGGAATGGAAAGTAGGCAGCCACCACTGAACATATAATCTCTGGAAGTGTAATCTGACAGAGTTTAGATACTAGATGTTCTTAAGTGTCGAAGCGTTGCTTGAAATGATTTTAGCCGTGTTTGGTAACCAGATCTGAATAGCCAGGTACTTCTCAACCTTCCCTTTCCCATCTCCTTCCCCTCCCCACACGCTCAACCTCACAAGTCATAAGAATCCGCAATAATTGGGGATGGCCACAGTCCCACTGGATTCAGACTGCTAGGAGCGGTTGGGACTCTTGTGCGTTAAAATAGAAAGACAAACATTCCTGGGTTATGAATAACCTGACAATATTTGAAAATCTACTACCATCACAGTCGACGGAAAATGTTGCTTGTGCCACGATGTAGCACTTAGCCAGCAGAGGATTTTCAGAAAGACGTCCAGTTTGCCACCCCAGACAAAGTTGGAGAAAACAAATCCGGAGGCGTTGCAGAAGAGGATGTGTCTGCATTGGACCTAGGCTGGTAAAGTAACCCGGGACAGAGATGCCTGAAGTCGCTTTTCCAAAGCGATTGATCCCAACCAGAATTATGATTGTATCAATACCAATAAAAGAAGCAATAACTACCACAAAAAGCGCATCGGAGTGTAGTTGTTTTGACCAGCCCCGGTTTATAGTGATGTTTTGAGACGTGATGCCAACTTGGCCACTGACCGGTTTGAGGTTTAAAAAAAAATTGTTTGAAAGAAAAATGATGTCACTATTTTATGACCTTTCGACTCCTAGACCCCAGGCAGGTCAGTGAAATCGATCGTCTTTTCAAGGAACAATTTAGATTTTTTAAATTTTTTGAGAAATTCTACCAAAAGTAAGGAAAAAATTAGCTTACTTCAGTCACACGGACACGCCCACGATACGCCTCTATCGGTTTTGTTCCTTCAGTGGATGCTACTATCGGATGTGTATGAACCATTGTTTACTTGCTCAAGTATTTATCTCTACTTGTTAGTTAGCTGTACCTACACAACTTCCGAGTGTGAAATTTGCCCTTTGGGGCCTCCTGTGCGTATTATAACAAATCATTATTGTTTATTTAAGCACCCACAAATCTGTGCCATCACAAAAAAGTTGCATATTGTCCATGTAACAGGTGATAGATGCCCTCAGTATCGCCCTGGTGAAAGACCACCATTCAGAATCGAAACGTTGCTTCGAATGACTTTAGCCGTGTTTAGTGACCAGATCTAAACAGCTAGGTACTTTCCAACCTTCCTCTTTCCCGTCGCAACTTTGTCCCATCACAAAAAAGTAGCATGTAATCAAGTAACAGGTGGTAGATTTGATACAAAATATTAAATACATTCTATAACCATTACTCTTCTAACTTCACACTTCAATCAAATTAACTTTTATGTAATATATAATGGATCTATTTCGATTGTACTATGTTTATTATTTTTCTCTCTCATACGTTACGCAATATGAACAAAGCTTATTAACCCCTCGAGTCTTTTTGGGAGATATTTCTCCCAGAAAACAAATAGCCGCAGAGTCTTTTTGGGAGATATTTTTCCCAGCCCGATACGAACTCATAAAAGTCACGTTATCTCATTTTGTCCTATAGTGAGGTATATGATTTAAACTGTGTTAGAAAGAGAAAAAACATGCTTTTTATTGCCATTTGAAAGTTTACCATGTATATTTAAGAAAAATTATCAGTTATTCTCAAAGTCTCGAGGGGTTAATTTTTTGACTGTCCTAAAACGGGAACTTCCCAGTTGGATAGTCAAAGTGTTCTTACTGTAAAACATTTTTCAGAATTGAATAAATAAAGTAAAATAAATAAAGATACTCTCAGTATTGCCCTGGTGAAGGACCACCATTCAAATTCGAAATGTTGCTCGAAATGACTTTAGCCACGGCTAAAATTAAATCAGATTTGAATAGTCAAGTACTTTTTCCCAACCTTCCTCTTCCCAATCTCGTTCCTCTCCTCCCTCTTTTCGGTCTCACAACATACCTGACTTGACTTCAGCTATAGCTGTATATTCATATATTTACCTATTTTATAATTGCATCTACCATACCTACATTTCATACCTACTTTATAATAACATATATATTTATTGTTATTTTATCAATATAACAATAGATATTTTCCTGTGTACACTTTATATTTATGTTTTATTGTATCACCTTTATGTAAAAGCTTTGTTTTTCACGTATAAATAAATAAATAAAATTCCTCAATTGGGGATTATTCCGTTGTCCCACTTGCTCCATGCAGTTGAGACAATTAATTGTAGCCTTTGTAAAAACATCTACCTATACATTTTCCTTGTCCTACCCGGTTCGGGGACCCATCGCATCGACAAGGCGCCTCCAGGCATTCCTGTCCTGCGGTACGTCAGCGGCATCTGTCCATGGTAGGTGGACTCTCAACTTGCACAGCCTCTGGATTTGCTTCTCCCACCTGCGTCTGGGGCGGCCCACTGGACGGACGTCTTCCCTCTGGAATAGCACTCAGAATTTTCTGCAGAATTCGATCTTCTCTCATTCTTAATTCCTGGCCAAGCCATCTCATTTGCAACTTTTCTATAAAGATTAACAGTTGTTCGATGTTTAGCTCCTCCCGGATCGTCGAAATCCCGGATTGAAAAATGTTATTTAACACAAATCGTATAAAATACTACATTATTCAATATAATTTCCATCGTTTTAGTCTGAATTGGTAACTGTTTTCTTCTCCTGTGGCACTTAAATTAGAAAACATTGAAGAATAATGCTTTTGTGAGCACGTCAAACTTTTTTGCGAGGTCGATGTTTTTACTTAAATTGCGGTATTGTTTTTTTATTTTAGTCAGACAGAATGAAAACTATCACGAACCTGTCCACATTGACACAATGAGTTCTTTAATCCCAATTTCGCACAGCGGCTGTGACCACATTAAATGAAAATTGATGAATTTTTAAGCATTCCATGTTATTTGAATTCATAAGCAAAAATAATACTCCCAGTATTGCCCTGTTGAAAGCCCACCATTTAATATAGAAATATTACTTGAAATGGCTTTAGCCGTGTTTGGTGACCCGATCTGAATAGCCAGGTACCTCTCAAACCTTTCTTTTTCATTATTGTTTGTTAGATTCCCCTGTCTTAGCAAACAGATTTCAATCTTTAGAGCACAGGTAGGAATGCTGTTTTTGTTCTACCGGTATGTTAATGGAAGATGCTTTGAGGAACTGACGTCATTGATCTCTTAGGCACTGGTCGACAGTCGGGGAACACGCTAAACGCGCACCCAACGTTTGCACACCGTTGACATTTGTTACATGTGAACGGGTCGTTTCTACGACTCGTTCTTGAGTTCAACAGCCCGGCTGTGGAATGATTTGCCGGCTTCTGTGTTACCTCCTTCCTGCAATATGGGTCTCTTCAAAACATATGTTCACTACTTCCACACATAATTCTCACAGATGACATAGACCCCGAGGAAACTTATTTTCCTCAGGGCCTCCTGAGTGGAACTAATGCAAAAAAAAACTCTTCCCCCCTACCTACTCCCCTCGGCCTCACAACATACTCCAACTGAATACAATTGGGCATGTCATACTACTAGCTCCAGACAGTTGGGAGCAGCAGTTGGGACTCTTGTGCGGTATTAATGTTAAAAAAAAGTTGTGCTTAAATTATTTGTGAGCATTCCGTATTATATGGCATGAATTCACGAACAATAGTAATAGGCAACACATGTAGAGCCTATGAAAATATGCTATTATATATGTTTTTAATGTTGGAATATTGTGTAAATAATGCGATGATTATTTTGCTTTTTACGACTCTATTGCACACAGCCTTGATACAGTTACCTAATCTGACTATTCTCTAAAAGCACTTTGGAAATCTTCCGCTATTATTTATAGCTAAGAATTCCACTTATTTATTTCATATCTGATGAAAACTACTGTTCATTGTTTGAACTTTAATTTACGTATAAAAAAAAAAGGTATTGCAGTATATTTCTCAGATGACTTTCTTCACTTCTTGATCTTTGAGTAGCTCTTTAATTATCTAAAAAGTAAATTAAACTGTCAGAAAGGGCAATATAATAAAGGCCATCCAGAAGTTCCCATATGAACATTGGAAACAATGACAAAGGAGATCGTTAAATGTTAGACGTTTCAGATATATATGTATGTATAACGAATTTATGCCAAGAATATTCAATAAAACGATAAAATTCCTATCTTCATGTCTACCATCTGACAGAAAATATACTATATTTAGTATTTGACATGCACAAATAGATTTTTACATTTATCTATCCATCTGTAAAGTTAATACTTTTTATTCATTTAAAAAGTATACAATACATTACATATGAAACTCATTGTCCTTGCCCTATTCGGGTCCGGGACCCATGGCTTTGACAAGGCACCTCCAGGTGTCCCTGTCCTAATTCAGCGGCCTCCTTCCATAGCAGGCCCAGCCTCTCGCATAGCTTCTGGAGTTGCTTTCCTCATCTTGGTCTGGTACGGTCAACTGAAAGTCTTCGCTCTGGTATATCTGCCAGTATTCTGTATGTTACTCTTCTGGCATTTTGATTACATCTCCAAACTACCTCCGTGTGCGACTTTTCAATAAAGAGTTGCGAGTGTGTTCAAAGCCAAGTGAAACAACATAATAATATTATCTTTCTGCTGCCGAACTGATGTTTATATTTTGGTTATATCTTTTTATTACATTATTATTGACACTTTGATAGCTGTTTGTTTAATATCTTTAAAATCAAAATCATTAACTTTTTCCTGTACCTTTTTGACATCAATCCACAATGCGCTAATACTGTGTTGTTTATTGTTTCAGTTGAACCGCCTGATGACGGAGATATACGACACAGTGGCCGAGGCTTGCATCCTCGACGGGAACACTTCCGGGGAGACTGATCATGACACGGGTGACGAAGGTATGTGTATCTTAATCAAGGGTCAACTTGTATGTTTCCTTAGTTTTTATTAAAATCGCAATAACCATAATAAATTTAAAAATCAAATAAAACACTGGATACGTTACATAGGGAGATCTGAAATACAAAATATATTAACATCTAATACAAACTAACACCGAAACCACTCAATTGCACTTAAAACATCCCACCTTAGAATTATTATTATTTTTTCCATCAAGCACATCAATTTAATATAATGTAATTTAATGTTTTGTAAATGAAATCCTCAGCACGGGAAATCCCAGTAAAGACATCATTATTTGTTATTTTGTTATAAAAAAGAAGATAATAAAACATTATTATTCATTAATATTATGGTCATACGATGGATGGCGACAAATAATATGTGATTACTCAACACATATGATACAATTCAGGGTAAGATTGGTGGAAGACAGCTTAGAGCAGTGATTCACAACCCGCAAGCCCATTTTGTGCAGCCTGCAAGTCTTTTCGTGCGAGCCACTTGGCTAAATAAAATAAAAATAAACAGCATTAATTTATTGGTTTAACCATGGGAATAGAAAAATTTATGAGTACACGAACAAATGTTGTTTCTGAAAACTTAGAAGTAACGGAAGTGGGTTTTGATATTTCTTATTTAATAGGAATCGGTCAGATTCCGGGTGCTATGACCAAAATATTTAGCAGTTTCCATTTACAAAAATATAAAAAGGCATCGCGAAAAACTTATCTGATGTCAATATTTCGATTCAGCCACCAAAAATTACGAGCATTTTTATGCATGTTACAAATTTCAGATTAATAAAAATCCAAAATATTTATTGGTTTGACCTTGGAGATGAAATTTTTTTCACCTGTACTGCTTTTGTTGTCCGTTCTGTGATCGCTTTATTAATTGGTTACCGTTTTGCAGAATACAAAAAGGTTTACAGTCCAAATCTTATTTGAAAATCGGACATACGAATTATATTTTAAATTGACTCCGGACAATTAAGACGTTTGCTTTCACAATAAAAAAAAATCAATGCTAACGACACCATCAATTGCAAAGTTAACCATGTCAAGCTGTAGGTACCCTATCCCCTGCAAACCCGCGAACATATTGAAAATGGGCAAATTGGCCCTCCGGCTAAAAAATTTGCTTATCTGGGGTAGAGCAAGATGACATACCTCGTGGCTTCAAACTTTACGTGACTGGTATGAGTGCAGTTATACGAAGTTCTTCCGGGTTGTACTCTGCAGTTTTCGTGATAATTGTCCATCTTCGATAGTAGAAGGAACCAACAGAAAAAAGTCCAGTGATGTGAATCCCTTCAAGGTTAGGGCATTAGTATGACTGCTCATACGTAACTTGACGCAAAAAATAAACAATTATAAATTACTTATTTGTTTCTAATATATCTTGATTTTTATTTTGCAGTATCTCTCAAGCTGACGCGCAGCCTTACTGAAAAGCGCAAGCGTTACGTGCGGCGCGTCTCTTCGCGCGCTGGCTTCATCTCTCCCGGCAGTGTTCACCGCAACCGCTCATCAAACAACGCCAACGCTGACGCTTCCACCACTCACGAGAGCGCCACCAACATCTCAAACTCCTCCTCGGAAGATATCAGCAACAATAGCGAGATCAAAGCAGATTACAAAGACTACGCCACTTTCCCGATGAGACGAAAACAAACCCTCAAGACTCCCGATCCCGCAGATGCCGAGACTAATCCGAATAATTACATGGCGACTTATTCATCTTTTCCGCTGCGTCAAGCGTCAAGAGTTGGAGAAGATACTCCCGATGAGGCGGTGTCGCCAGTGTCGTATTGTGATTATGAGGATATAGCGCAGCCGCAGATTAACAAAGGGGGTCTCTTCGATTCGTGTATTCTCGTTGGCATGAATTTTTCCACGGGAGAGGCGTACATTAAAAGTGTCTTTCCGGAAAAGGTTGGTTTCTTTTTATATTAAGTTAATCATTATTTAAAAGTTGTTTTTTTTTGTTTGTTATTGCAGCAGTACAAAAGAAGTGTCATAAGTGTAGAATTATAAAAAGTGTAAACTCATTTACATAATGAAATTGTTTTGGAATACTTTGGGCCTTGAATATTAATAAATAACCTTGAACGAAGGATAATTTTACTATCGAGCAATTGAAGTACAAATAATATGGCAGAAGATATCACTACTATGATCTACATATTTAGGAAATAGTGCGAGGAGAGCCAAACCCAATAGATAGCGGGATTACGAGGTTTTTACTGTATCAATAACTATGTGGAATGTGGATGATAGATAAGAAGTCTCAGAGGAATATAATATGATAATCAAGTGAATGGAAGAAGCAGTCAGGGACACCCCAGGAAGACATGGCACTATCAAGTGAATACTACTTAGTCATGTAAATAGTAACAAATAAAGTAAGTCGAATAAAAGAAGAGCATGTATGAGACAATGTACATATGAATGTAGGAAGTGTATGCCAAGACAGAGCTGTGCGGCATTCCATCCACTATGCCTACTCCTGTGAAAGAAATTACTTGATGGTTAGTTAGTTGCGTGCTAATAATTATAAAGGGGAAATTTAACATCTTATTATCTTTCAAAGCCCATTGTTTTTGTTACGTAATCAGTGACGGTTTTCCCTAAAGAGGTGCAGTATATTCCCATTAACAATAATTTGTTTATATATACACATTATAAACAGTGTGCTGTTAAAATTCTGCTTTTAAAATTGCTGTGCTGGATGGATCCAGCACATATGGACTCACAATCCCGAGCAAATACTTTATACAAAAAAAAACCAAAATAGCACAATCCCCCTTACGGTTAAATTAAATAACCTGGGTCGAACCATGTTTGAAGTTTGTACCCAGCGCTAATGAAGGAATGTTCACAGTCATGTGACCTCGGAAGTTTGGCATACTTTTGTTTATGTTTTCAAAATTCAATCCATTTTTAGATAAGACGTTATGTATTTTTTTATTATTTTATTATATTATATACGCCCTATATGGGCTTTTACATATTTATAAGTTGAGAAAGTTTCGACACACGCCGTATTGTCTTAAGTCGCTAGTTATTATATAGTACCCCTTCCGCCAATTTTATTTAAATGATGTGACTGCCGCTGTATTCGACGATTCTCTTAATGACAAAAAGTACATTTTGATGAAATATAATATCTTCTGATTGAACCCCCAGTTAAAAAGATCACGAACCGCCACTGCACATAACAGAAATGATTAAACAATTACCTGAATTTATTTATCTACAATCTGATTTACCAAACTCCATGATTTATTCTTCAATTTCCCAGTTTTTTTTTACGCTATCAGATTTGTTCATGGAAAATACCTAATATGTATTATTATATTGGGCTACTGAAGAGTTTCTATGTCATCATTATCATTTTGTCCTTGAAAGGTAGAAATCAGATACATATTACTTAAAT
This sequence comes from Halesus radiatus, assembly GCA_022606495.2. NCBI lineage: Eukaryota > Metazoa > Arthropoda > Insecta > Trichoptera > Limnephilidae > Halesus > Halesus radiatus. The sequence continues at coordinate 109,382 of JAHDVE020000273.1, read as the reverse complement.
CATTGGTTATCATTTTTACAAATGAATTTATTTATTTCACTGTTCATAGAATGATACACATCACAGATTAAAGATTATCTTCAGAGAAGTGAATAAGTTAAAATTTTTATAGGGAGAATGGGACAACAGGAGAAAAACAAGGGGTGCTTTTTTTATTGATAGAAAAATACATCCAATTCTATTGGCACATTATAACTAAGCGGAATTTTTAATAATACTTCCAATTTATAAAAATGTTTGATTTGCTTGCAGCTGCGTACTATTTTGTATTCTTTTTTACCTTTTTACAATTGTTTCATAATTTACCATACTACAGTAAGTTGTTTTTCACTGCTCAGATTCTGCAAAAATGCGGAATTTATAATAAAATAAATTGAGTTACGTAAATAACACTTAATAATTGTGTTCTGTAATGCAATATTCGATTATTTTTTTTAATTCTTTATCTATTTTTACACTTTTTGTCTGGACAGGATGTTACAACCATCTCTTTTTCCGTTGAATTGATGCGATGCATGGAGAGCGTAAATAAAGCTGGCAACAATAATAAATTTACTTATGTCTTACTGTAAGTTTATCCTTTCTTCGATCTGTGTACAAATATATATCATCGGCGCTACAATCTTTGGAGTCCTGGTCACCTGGAAACACCTACACTTCTGCCAGTCTCCTGTTTTTTTCTTGCACTGAACCGATAATCCCTAGAAGTGTCATCGATACCGATTTGAAAGGAAACTGTAAGTTTACATAAGATTTTTTTGACTCCTAGGCTTCAAACAGGCCAATGGAATTGATTATCTGTTCCTGAACAAGAAACAATTTCGATGTTTGAAAATGTTTTGATCAATTTCACTAGAAGTTAGGAAAAATAAATTTACTTCGGGCACACAGACACGCCCACAGCATACTTCTATCGGTTTTTGTCTTAAATCATAAAAATTATTCTTTAATGTAAATTCCGCACAAGATTCCTAACTGTCTGGAGCCAGTGAGACTGGCATCCCCAATTGGGGTATGTTGTAAGGTTGAAGGGGAAGGATATGGTAAAGGAAGGCGAGGAAGTATCTGGCTATTCAGATTTGGTCACCAAACATGGGTAAAGCTATTTCAAGCAACGTTTCAATTCTGAATGGTGATCTTTCACCGGGCGATGCACTCTTAGATTTATAATAATACAATGTTATTTATTAGCTCAGTTCTGCCAACAGTAGTTGAACAGGTAGGAGGAACAGGAAACAGTGAATAGTGCATAGACAAGTGAAACATTGACAATTTATAGTAATTATAACATAACCTAATCGAGTTTTCTTATGACCAGACATCTACATCAACTGATTTTGATTCCAGACCGCCCTCCCCCCGCGCATGGAGTCCCTTGTCTTCCCTGAGTGCTCCTCGGAGCTGGAGCCCAAGTGCCGTGCCCCCGTGCCGGCGCAGGACCTGCAGGACTACGGCCTGGTGCTGACCAACGAGCGAGGCGCCCGCAGCTATGGCTACTGTCGGAGGGTCCTTCCTGAGGGGGCCTCCCATTGCCTCCCACTGGCCTACTGCATCGTCAGTAGATACAGGGCCCCGGCTTTTTACTATAAGGTGAATATAAGATTACAATTTATTCATATTTTCTTAAGAAGCTTTGTGGTTTGACATCATATTAAATACAAAGTGTTTATTTTATTTAAAACATTATATTCAGTTAATGCTTACTTACGGACCATCATGCCGTTTCTCCGCAGGAGTAGGCAGAGATGATGGATGCCACACAACTCTGTCGTACACACTCCGTGCTTCAGTGAATGACCATTCATACTCTGACTCTTCTGACTCGTATTTGATTCACTTGATTGTGCCTTGTCTTTCAGTTAATTCATCCCTATTAATTCATTATCCTTAATAAATCTTTCCCATCACGCAGCACGTTTAGATAAACTGTGATTGAAATTTAATTTGACATGGTCTCTAGAATCGTGCAAAAAGACAATAATTTTACCTGTAAAATAATTCAAAGATAAAAGGTATTTTGCTTTCACTAAAATGCTATTTCGTCAGTGGTGAGTTGTTCACGGAAATCACCGAACTTCACAGTTAAATCGAAATTATTAAGTTCCTCTAGTTTTTAATTATTTTGACACTTTCTAAAGCATTATCGGATTGTAATTACGAGATAGTATTTTTATTGCAATTCATTTCTTAGTCGCGACTAGTAGTGAGAGTCTTTTCATGCGCATGCTCTAATATTATATATTTTGTACATTTTAATCTTGACTCTTACTTTCCTTATAAAATATTTAGAATACTACAGTGAAACTCTCTTAAGAAGTTCCCACTTAAGAAGTTTGGTTTTTTCGGTCCCTTGAAGATTGAATTTGAGAAATGGCCCAATTTATCTCACATATAAGGATTTCCTTATCCAAATAATTTTTGTCCCATCACATTAGTTGACAAGAGTGGTTGTTTTCGCTGTATAAACTTTTTCTTGCTGATAACAGAGACAGCAAAAGTAATCCTTATTGCTTTATTTTCCACAATATTAACACTTTACCATCCGTTTACGCCATGTTGGCGTCCTGTGTCAGTCAACCATTACCATCCGCTTACGTCACGGTGGCGTTCTCGGCAATCCGCAACTTTGCTTACTAAAAAACCCACTTATCTATTATTTACCCTTCGAAATTCCACGACTAGATAGTGGTTTACAGCTTACATAGATCGAACTGTGGCGGTCCGCACGCGGCTCCATCGCAAAAGGTGACGCTGTGGACTGCCGAGTCCCACTCAGACAGCATCTCGTGACTCGCAGGAAGTTAATGCACTGGTCACTGATTTTACTGTTTAGGTTTATGCAAAGACAATGAGTTTACAATGTATTAAAAGCGTGGAAGGCAAGATGACCCCAGAAAACCATGCCGGGCGGCCACGTGCATCAAGGCACGTAGGACGCACCTCCTTGTTCCGCTGCCGAAATCTGAGTGCGGGCAAAATGGCCTATAGCTCTCGTGTCGGCGAGCCTGCGTTTGCGGAACCGCTTACGAGCGGCTAGACGCTCTTTTTAACTAGCGGCTAGAATATTTTACAAACGACTAGATTCTCCTTGTTTTTAAATTGTAGCTAATTCGTTACATAACAATACATACGAAATATCGATTCATGATAGAAAATAAAAAAAATCCTTGTTTTCGGCAGATGCCACTCATTAACGGCGGGAGCAAATGATCATCAGATGCACTAAAACAAGAGATTTCGTAAATTGAGTATAACTTTAAAACCAATTTACCGATTTTGATAAAAATTTAAATATAGATTCCCAACAATATTTAAAATTTGAAAATATAATTTTAAGCAGGGGTAGTTAATCTTTTTATGCCTTAAAATCTAAAAAGGCTAAAACTAAACATTTAGACAGAAATAAAATCCCAAAATATCTACGCATACTTTAGATTATGAAACAATGAAAATCTCAAAATTTGAACATTTTAATGACAGAGGTTTCTAACCTTTTTTAGATAAAATATTTTTTTTGATATTCGGTTCTCCAAAATGTTTTGGAACACTTAAAACTATGAAAAAATTAAAATCTCAAAGTACGAACATTTTAGTGACAGGGGTTTCTAACATTTTTTAGATCATTTTTTTTTTAGATTGGAATTCAAAATCGGTTAAAGGGTTTAAAAGTTATGCTAAATTTGCGAAATCTATTGTTTTTAGGTAATTTGTGCCAAAAACGTGCAATATCAGGTGTAAGTTTTAGGCAAAATCGTGCTGTCGGTAAAGTGTATAGGAATATTTCAAGATTTATTAATGCATATCGACAGTTCCAACGAACAATGTTGGATGTGTAAATAGGTAACTTTGCATAAGAGCTGTAGGAGTTGCAATAATATGTTTTTCCAATGAAATAAATAGGGGTTTATGCAAAATATTAACACATTGTGATCGGGCAGTTTTCGGCCGCGTACTAGTGCTGGTAACGGGTGATTTTTTGCGTAATTTCGCGCTAACGTAGACCTCTAGAAAAATTGCGATAACTTCAAAAATATTTGTTTGATTTCAATAATTCTTTTTGCAAATTATTTATTTTATTTCATTTTATTTTATTATATTTAGAAATGTATTCTTCATCGTTAAACTAGTGCAGAATTTCACATAAAGCAGGAAAGTTTTGAAAAAAATAATATTTTTTTTACATAACATATATACACAAAAATTATTTCTAAATGTAATATATATATAATATCTATGTACTCGATATTTAGCTTTTAGCAACGTCCGACCACCAAAGAGTAGTGAAATAAACTAAAAAAAATTATTATTCTTTGTCTTAGTGTTGCATGTAGACCGTTATATGTACCGTTATCTTCGACTATTTTTGTGATGAATAACACTACCTCGGTACCCACCGTACACCCCATCTATTGTTCTCAAAAGGTTTTTTACCTGTATGGCTACAACCCTACAGACGCTATATAGCGAAAACTCAAGTATATTGGAACCCGTATTTTAATGTGACCCGCGCTCCACTAACAATCTATCAAAAACGTATAAATACGTGTTCCGCTCTCTAGCATTAATTTGCTAAACACGTATCAATACGTGATCCGATTACAATGTGTTAAAAACAACACTATATTTCTTAATCTCAAAATAATAAAAATGTAGATGTAAAACTCTAAACATGTAGAAACGAAACTTTAAACAGCTCTAATTAACGCATTGGTTACGGTGTGCACATATTTGTGCATTTTAGAAACCTTGTGTTGCGGCGGGGCGCACATTTTTGTGCATTTCCGTGACCTTCAACTTCAAATACAAAAAACACGTTTTATACTTGTAATTTCTTCTGTAATATTGGCTTTGCGGTGTAGCGGATAGGTGTCATTATAATACATACATTATTATGGACTCTTCACTGGTTCAAAACATTGCTAAAAGTCATCATTATTTTAAGTTAATTTAATCATCAAGTTAATTTTAAACATAGACGACAGACGGTATTTTTTTTTGTCAAAAAATGAAATAAAATATGAAGATCATTGACTTTTTCTTTAGTCATTAGCTGATACTTATGACGCAATAGACTCAAGTGGGGAAGCCCTAATATCATTTTTTATTCGCAGCTGTTGCGATTTCAGCGCTGTGTTGTTATTACATAATATTATATGAAGTGTATTTGACATTTTTTTTTACTATTGTGATTTGTGGACGAATATTTTGTTATAAATAATTTGATAAAAGTTTTTTTTTTTATTGATACGACCTCGAAGTTGAAGTTTGCTGACACACATCCGGTAGGGGGACTGCGATTTAATCCCGCCCGCCCCAAGTGACAGATTTTTAACAAACATCGCCGTAACTAATGTGTTAAAAGATACCATTTGCACATCCAATATTTTTCGTTGGAATCGTCGAAATTAATCGCTGAATAGATAATACACGATAGAAGTGCCTTCCATGTCATCTTGAAAGAAACCCACTGTAGCCAATGATTTAGTATCTTTTGGTTCCAGCCCCGAGAGAGCCAATGAAAATACAGCGCTCTGTCTCTCTTACACTGCCTGCAACGTGTATCGCCATTCTATTTGATCAAAATGAAGTGATGATTAAATTATTTCTGTATTTGAGATTTAAGAAAAGAATGATCAGAATTTACGATCATGAAACACATCCATATCGCATTTCTTGCATTTTTTTAAAATCCTATGATATTAATCCTTCCCCTAGAACATAATCCGCTACTTTCCGTTGTATTATTCTAACCTCAAATTTTTTTTAATTATACATGTATTTATAAGTATGTAATTTTTTTCATATCTATAGAAACAGTGAAAGATAATATTATTATTACTTTTCAATTTTTTTTTCGAACAAGGCTTTGTATTCTAATTTATGTCTCGTCTTATTTCAGGTTCTGCACGAAATCGAGTCCCGCCACGGCTCATCTGATTTCATCCTCAACTCAATCTTCACACAACTCTACAATTCAGAGTTCCCCCGACCCGGACACTCCATCACTCTCAAGCAGCTCAAGAGTCCAAAGAGGATTGTGGTAAGCGATCACAGCTTCCAGAAAAACTCAACCTTCCGAAACTCGGTCAATCTCGGCGAGGTTCTCAAGTCGATGGAAGATATCAACGAGCAAAACATAAATAAAATAGCCATTTCAAACAGTTCAGAAGCTCTACAACCGTTCCCTAAAGATTGCGATAAGTTCCGAAGAAAGAGTACAGACGTTTCGGCAAAGTTTCCCGAACTATACGCCAAAGATAACAGCATCATGAAATCTTTGGAACGAATCTACGGGACTGGACTTAAAGAATTTCAAAGCGTGATAAGTGACGGAAATAAATTGTCTGTTAATAATCCATTTGAACGTGAATTCGGCGGCAGTAATACCGATTTAAATTCCGCCGACAACAACCAGTATGAAGAAGTCAAATTCGAGAAGGTTAAAGTGATGAATTTGACTGAAGAGCGTATTGATAAGGAACAGAAGTACAGGAACTATAGTGCCAAGAATTGTTTGGAGTTTGTGAATATCAAGAGGCCCCTTGAGCCGAGGTTGGATGAGGATAATTTGTCAGTGCTTTTTGACAGTATTAGTGTCAGTGTTTTGGTGAAGATATTCGGCACTCTGCTCATCGAGAGGAAAGTGGTTATTGTCTGTGATAAATTAAGGTTAGCTATTTGTATTGTTATTCTTTATTTCATATTTGTCTGTCCCATTGATTTATTATTGCATGATTTGGAGACGATTTGCATAAATAGTTCCCGTAAGCACTCTGGTGATAGGTCCGTTATGCTTTCTCCCATGTTTAACCTTATTTTTTTGACATAGCCCAGTCTCTTTAATGTGTTTTTTTTACTTGGATTGATACCAGCTGTTTGACGATGTCTCCAGATTCAACAACCTTGCTCCCCTGGTATTCCTTTATATTAAAGTTTTGCGGGGAGGAAATAAAATTTTGTCTTTGAGATTCTTTTTAATATTTTTCACATGTTTTTAGTTTTAGAAAAGAATGAGTCTGAGAAACAACTCATTCTCATGCTGTCAATATCAAATTTTGCTGTTCGCCTAGTTCTCGGTTCTAGTTTCTCTGAATAGTTCACACTTCGTTCATTACGTGCATTCAATCTGGCCGAGTAACCTCAGCATCCCACTTTGACCTTCACCAACTCTCCTTCACGATACGAAGAAAGAAGCAATTGTTTGGCTTACTTGAGATCTGTATATGGTTAGCATTTGCTCAATATTGAAGATTCTACTAGGCCTCTACAGAACGCCCGGCTTATTAGAAGCCAACTTCATTTTTTTATTTTCCAGCAAGCTGTCAGCGTGCATGGAGGGCCTGCAGTCCATCCTGTATCCCTTCACCTGGCAGCACGTCCTCATCGCCAGCATCCCCGCCGAGATCCGCCGGGACATGATGGAGGCCCCCATTCCCATACTGTGCGGCCTGTCTCAACAAGACCAGGACATGGACAGCCTCAACTTCCAGGAGGTGAGAATCTATCTATTCTTTTTCATGAACCTTCAGGTGTCCGGTTTGGATATAAGCCTCCCTCAATTTTTTTTTTACTTTTCCAATTGTTGGTGGCTCCCACCGATCTGAAGTCCTCTTCAAATCATCGGTCCATCTCATATGCGATTTCTACTGCTCTTTTCCTACCAAGGATACTCCATCCAATGATACTGTATTTCCAATGGTCTATTCTTCCTCCCTTCTTCCGGTTCTATTGTTAATTACATACGACATGACAGAAGGATTAATCCCAATTTTGTTATTTCTCTAGTACTAATTTTTCTTTTCTGCTTTATGAACAGATGTGGAAGAGTTTCCACTCCAATTATCTTCTGCTACTTAACAAAAACTATATGTTGACACAGTACTGGCTGAGAGTTACCTCGGGTTGTTATGTTGGTATGTCATCTTAAGCAGATAAAGGAGTGACTGCGGGTCTTGAAGAGACCCGTCCTGCAAGAGGGAGGAAACACGCAACCCAGCAAGTTTCGGTGCGCAACGGCTCCTGCAATACCCATCTGTTTGTGTTATTTCCTGTTAATGCACTGAATGATTATTCATATTTCTTTCCGTATCTATTAGAGTGGGTCTTGCTTAATTAATTAAATTATTAAAGGCCACCTACTTTAACAAAAGTATTTTAAAGCAAAGCGGTGCTATATAATGTTGACCATTTATGTATCTGTTTGTTTTAATTTTAATACTTGTTTATTTAAAGGGCATGTTGGTGGACATCTCTCGCTCGTGTAAAGACAGTCCCTGTGAACGAGTCATCAAGATGCAAGGAGATGAGGGTTCTCTGCTTCCACCGCTTCTTGCCAAGACTCTGAAGGCTTCGCTACAACTTGGTAAGACTTTTTGAATATTATCTAGGATGCGGTGGAACCCGATTAAGCAGTTTTGAGGAGTTATAAAAAAGTAACGAGGGTATATAAAGACAAAATGTTTTTATTTTCGAAGTTAACAGTTTACCATCATTTATAATCATTAAGCTTTGATAATAATGTCTTCAAGATGGCTGCCATTAGCAGCAACACCCCCTATTGGAGACGATCTCTGAAGTTTTGTACAGCTCATTCACACATATTGCAAGGCATGGCGTTAACTTCTGCAATAATCCACTCCCTTAGCTCTGGTAGGATATGAGAGCGATGTTTAAACACCTCTTCCTTCGAATATCCCCAAACAAAGAAATGAAAAATGCTTAAATTTATTGACTGCACAGGTCACCCCACATCTCCCTTCAGAGAGACCAAGACGTCTGAAAAACATAAACACAGATTGGTTTTTTTCAAAATGCATGGCAAAACCCCGATGTGTTGACAAATGATGTTAGCTACTGAACTGGGGTCACCGATAGAACAGAGGGAGACCACGTGCACCAGCTTCCTCTCACCACCGCCCGAGCATTAACCCCTCTGAACCGCTTAGTCGGTTCTGCGGCACGCTGTATTTAGTTATTTGTTTTGAGAATTTTCCTTGTTTGTGTGATAAGGATATGTGTTTTTACGTGTAATCTGTATTTTTAATAGAAATTGTATAATAATAATAATAATAACAATTGGATGATTTGTATAGCTCCGTTTTTGTGAAAAATCACCTCAAGGGCGAAAATCCCATGACATAAAATATGACGATGTGATTTTCCCTATGAACAATTACTTTTACTAGTCACAATCGAACCAACACTCTGGAAAAATTAACTATAAGATAAAATAACGAGACAAATTAATTGTACCTCATTTTATATTTTGTGTTGTCTGGTTTCATCTCGCTTAGTCTGCGACTGTTGAAATGTTAAGTGTGATTGTTTTTTACCCGAGTTTCAACACTTGGCAATGTGTCGTTATTGTTTTTTTTTTTTTTTTTTTAAATAATAATTGAACATTTCAAAGTACCATTGGTCATAATGACAGCGGAGTGCATTGCTCTATAATCAAAGGTAGGCTGTGTGTAGTTTTTTAAGTTCGGATATGAATTATTGTGCATTAAATATTTAAAAATGACTATTTTATTATCATTTTCCTCTGATTGTTATGGGCTATTGAATAAATGAGCATATAAGTTCCTTAAAAAATACATTTGTATTAGAAATTTATGACCTTTCAAAATTTTTTATCATTTCTTCTTATGGTAAATTTGTCTTAGTGTAGGTACAACTTTTCAAGCTTTTGTGGACTGCACGCCACTGCATACTGATGGGTAGTTGCATTGACCTATAAACTCTATACTGGAAAAGCTGTCCAAATTTAATTAATCCTTTCACCGATTGTTGCTTCAGATAACACAAAGTTTTCTGCGTAATTGTTAAGATTTATGTACACTGATATTTTTATTATTCACTACTATTCATTCCAGGGCCTCCCATTACTTCCAACGCCGCATCAGACGAACACGCCCGGAAGACCAGAAACGTCCTGGTGGCCGAGGCTTTTCTGCGATTCTTCGTGGAATTGCTGGGAGACTATAGGAGCTTCTTCAAGGAGGGGACGGAGGAGGTGGAATTTGATGTAAGAAACCACATGAAATATTTAGCAGTCATTTTCATATGCCTAATAAGGTTTCCACGTAGAAAGTTTTCATATTTAAGAAGTTCCATTTTCTCAGTCCCTCGTAGACAGAAACTAAAAAATTTCCCAATTAATCCCATATGTATAAAGTTTTCCTCACAGAAAAAGTTTTTTTTTCCCGTCCCTTGGAAAATGAGAAAGTCTCTTATAAGAGAGTTTCTCTATACTCTTTTCTGGTATAGATATAGTGGAGTACAGAATTACAATGCATAGGGAGTAAGTCCGTACTCGCTGTGAGTCTGGAACTCGGCCTGACTGACTGTTAGTCAAGTTGCCACTGTTACCTAGTGGGCTGTCGACCACCTCAAGATATAATGTCGCTTTTAGTATTGCTCTGGTGACATCACCATTCTGGATCGAATTTTTGCTTCAAATGGCTACAGCTAGCTTTAGTTTCATATCTGAATAGTCAAGGTATTACCAAATTTTTATTGAATATTCGTCTTTTTGTAATTTTTTTATTTTTTTTTGTTGTTGCTATCAAGCAAAAAATGCATTTTAATTCTCGGTGCAATGTGTTAACAAGATGTTATCTTCTGTGAAGATGTGCATTTATGTCATAATCGTTGATTCTTCACAAGCATTTAATTGATCGATTTGTATTAAAATATTTGTATTTATTTTTATTAACAGAAGGAGCAATTCATAAAAAGCGCCCGCTCAAAGCACGTCCAATACTTCCTCGAATGGTTCACGGAAACCGCCATGTTCGGCAACTTCATCCACCAGCGAACTTCGCTCGCGTCACCCGCCGCTCCGCTCAAGTCCAAATCGTCAAGCTTCGAGTCGGAAACGACCAGTCCAATCGTGGACCTCCCGTACCCAGATTTCTACGAACTGTTTGACGAACGGGTTTCAAGAAGAGCTAGCGCCACCACCAAATCCTCGGGAAATGGGAAGGATGGAGTCACCAAGGGGAACTACAAGATGATTGTGAATAAGAAGGTGAAGGTGTGGAGAGATAAATTGAGAGATCTGGTCAATTAATTGATTTTAAATCTTTGTTTAATTATTTTATTGCGTCCAGAGCATTGGCATTGGCATTGGCATTGAATACAGAAGATGAGACAATCGGCTACTTTTGGGATACCTACTTACATAGTATTGCCCATTTTCTTGGGTTAGGAGTGACAGACAACTCATGACTTATGAGTATGATAGAATGCTCAGATTGAAAAATATTGCATTATTGCTAGTCTTGTAGACACCTCTTTTCAGCTGGAACAATATCAATAATTTTGCATTTTTCAATTTTACAGCACACTCAAAAGTTAAGTACTCACCGAGGTTCAAGATCATTGGGACCTATTTCTTGCTATTATGCATATAAGATTTTAAGCCTTTGTGATCTTAAGCCTCCAATTTTTAAATAGGATTTTCACAAATTACCCTGTTTTCACCCTTTTATTTTTACTTTAGAAGGGTGATATTAGAAGTTTTTTTTTGTAGGCATATTTTAAATTGATTTTCAAAAACTCATATCATGACAATTTATGACATGAAACTAAAAGAAAATGTTTTAATTACATCACCGATAGATTGTCCACAGTGGAAGAATTAGGAACTACTGATTAACGCACATTTCAATATTTTTTGATATCATGTTAATTGTAGTTTCTGATTTTGGCACAGGTCAATCTCTCAATAGCTGAAGTATAGTTTTCTCCTGAAATGTCATAGATTTGCAGATGTTTTCTAGAGGACACGTCGAAATATTTCTCAACTGTCAAATATTGTTACTTGAATATTAGTGGGAATGGGCTCATTAACCTTGTTTTATACATAGATGATAGAAACCAATGGAGATATGGCATGTAAGCATGCTGATTGACACCAAACTGCGCAGACTATCAAAGCAGTTATGCAATGAATGTTATCTGTTCCGTGTGCAGGAAGAAACAAAGGGGGGGGGGGGGGCGCTGCAGTACGTAGATTGGATCTGCAGTAGTAAGTTGGCGACACGCGTTGTACATGCAGTTTCACACTAATAATTGTTCATGTCCTATCTCCCTTATTTCTACTATGTATGGTTTTTTGCTTACTACACTGCTTCAGTCGTATCTAATGTGGTCCATGTCAGTGTCAGTGCTCCAGTGCGTATGCATTGCCAGTGCATACAATTCGTCCCGTGAATTTGAGACTAAGAAGAAGATGAACAAAGTGTGTAAATACTAAGAAGAAAGAAGAATGTGAAGCTATAATGAAAAGCCTTAATTTATTGTTAAGAAAAAGTCTATGTTTTAATTCCCGAGAGAAGCTACTTGAGTTTTCTTGGCCTTTATTCTTACAATAATAAATCTAAAACGCTTGCATTTGAGAAGGAATATGAGTACAGATGTAAATACAATGGATTTTAATGTACGGTGAAACTCTCTTAAGAAGTTTTCATGCTTGAGAAGTTTGGTTTTTTTGGTCCCTTTAAGATTGAATTTGAAAAATGTCCCAATTTATCTAACATATAAGGTTTTCCCATATAAGAAGTTTTTTTTCCGGTCCCTTGGAAAACTTCTTACGAGAGTTTCACTGTATAATAAATTGTTTTCAAGCTTTAAAATGGCAAAAAATACGATATATGTAATATGATTTTGCTAGATATTTAAAAATACATATTGCCTTCCATTATTTGCATGCTCAGTTCACAATAATGTTTCTGTGATTAATTATTATTGTATTTATCAAAATAATTTTTTTTTTGCTTTGGTTTATTTTTCTGTTACTACCAACAGTAAAACCTGCGTAAAAGGTTTCCGCGTAAGAAATTTCACACTTTATTTTACTTTATTATAGTAAATATCTAGTACGGATTAAAAGTAATTTTTTCGAAGGAAGCAAACACTTTGGGGTGTGACATTATATATTAAATGAAAAACACAATTTGTAAAACACCACTTTTATTGAATTAATAACCGTCGCCAACCAGGTTTCGCTTCACCGAAGCTTCGTCATGGCTTATTATTAACTGGATTAGTTGGATGCAGTTAATAATAAGCCCTGAAAGCTGAGCGAAACCTGGTTGGCGACGGTTATTAATTCAATAAAATGGTGTTTTAAATTTTCATTTAATATAAAAGTAATTTATTTAGTTTTGTTTTACATTATGAGATATAGGCCATTAAAGGAATTGATTTTTTGCATTTTCAGAGGCACCTTTAACAATTATTTGGGGGCTAATGGTGATTTAAAAAAAAGTTTTACCCCATCTCTTTTGAAAATATAATGAAATATAAAATAAAAAAAAATTAAAAAAATTGAAATAAGCTTTATGATGCACGTTAAATTAAATTAAAAACGACCAATTTACGAAACACAAATTTGCCCTTCATAGTTTAAAATATTGACCCGAAAAAACATTTTTTTTTTAAATGTTTTGTTTTTTAATTTTTATTTACATAATCAAATTTACATAGCAAATATGATAATTTAAAAAAATATATATTTTTAACCCCTCAAAATAATTTTCAAAATTGCTTCTAAAATATGAAATTTTTTTTTTTCAATACATGTGCTTCATAATTTAAAAGAAAAATAAATAAAATACTTCTCATCCGTACTAGATATTTACTAAACTTTTAATTAAAAAAATACATCATTCAGTTTGGATGGGTATTTTGGCCTCAAATTCAAAATTAAGTTACGTATGAAACAGGCAGCGCAGCCGTTCCTCTTAAGTATCTGAATTTGAAAGGCCAGCCGCGACGGTAAGCAGCTGCGAGAATTGGCTTTACACGGGAGGGAAAGAGTCATATTATTTCGAATTTACTTTGAATATTTGCAGTAGTAGAACTCGACTTTTCGACTCGCGGATTTCGAATCAACAGGGTTTCACTGTATTTGTGTACATCACTTTAGTTTGTAACCACTTCAACACTACTGTGCCTTACACTGGGCAGGTATAAACTGTAAAGTTATTATTTTCGTCTATTAATAAAATGTTCAAATATAATTCAGACATTTTTCGTTAATTAATAATACATACATAGAACATTTGAATGCATATTAAAATCTATTATTTTAGATCTGTATATTTGTGTACAAATAGGAAATATTCATGTTGAAAGTTGTGATAAGTGGAATGCCTTTAAAACTATATTTACTACTTATAATATTTTAAAATAACTATTTTTAGGTAGGTATTTAATAATAAAAAAATCTTCTTTTGAAAACTTGTGCTAAGTGTAAATATGTATTTGACTTTTTTTTTTAAATTTTGATTTGTGACTACAGTAATACCTCGACTAATGAAAAAGTACGATTAAATGCAGACTCTCGGCCCATTTCAGCGTCTGATCAAATTTGCAACAATCATCAAGCTTAACGGCAAATACTCACCAGTCATTATTTTGATATAGCTACATCTCTGATCAAATATCATAGATGTCAAAATACTGGCAACATGCTACACTACCGCCTCTAGCGGCGCGGGTTCTAGCACTTCCAGACTGTATTGCTATTATAATAAATATTTTATTATCTTTGTAAACAATTAAGACAGTGCGCGAGCAGCAAGGCTTTTAATGTTAGTACAATCCTAATAGCATCTTTTTAAAAAATAAGCATTATACATTAGCAAAAAAGGAGTAAAATCATACATACGTTACCTAATATTTTTTTTTTTTGATATTTATAATTTATTATTTATTTTTTTTGATATTTATAATTTATTATTTATTTCACAGAAAATCTATTAAAATGTATGGAAAAATCCAATTTCGTCAACTCATCCCTCTAGGGGTGCTGGTGTAGTATGTTGCCATCTCAATGTATGGTGAATAGTGGTGGGCGAAGCGGCTCGGTTTAGTGAGCCGGATCACTAAATCAGCTCTTTGTAGTGTACCGGTTCGGTGATCCCTCTCGTTTGAACGACGGTTCGCGTCCTCCCGCACCATGCCCTCTCCCTCGCTCCCTTACCCCTCCTAAAGACGTCCTTAAGACGCTCTCACACTATACTTTTTTCGTCCAGTTTTCATGTGGATTGTCTTTACAGAGAGCTGATTTAGTGATCCGGCTCACAAAACCGAGCCGCTTCGCCCACCACTAATGGTGAATGTCAAGAGCTGCGTGTATTATTATATTTCTACTGTATTTGACAACATCATGATTACAATACAACTTAAAAATAGCTTCTAGTAGCTCAACTTTGGTGCCTCGCTGTAATTTTTTAAAATAAGGTGAATTAAATCATACGAAATATTTACATACCTAATAGTGTTTGAGGCTTCTTCCTTTTGTATATTTTGCTACAAAGAATATGAGTGAAGGGTTATCCCCCTTTTCCTTTTGGTGATATTTTTCTTAGAAATTCTTAATGTTCTCAACAAAGGTGGTTGCATTTTCCGAAGCTTTGTTAAACGGGGTGTTACTGTACACTTATTAGATTACTTGAAGGGTTAAATTAAGGTTGAATGTATGAAATTATATATCGATGCCTCATTTCCCCATACTTAACTAAAAAATTTGCAGTTTTGAGTTAAGTATGAGAAAACGCTTAGAACACCGATACCAGTTCCAAAGTGTAACAGGTGGTTATTTTAGAATGACAGCGGTTATTGTTCTTTCGAACTATACGTTTTTTTTATATTTGCCAGTTCCATACTATAAGTAACATTTCTAAATCACCACCATGCACTAAATCAGAAATATCACAATTAATTATTTTATATTCAAACTGGTAACAACTACGATAATCCTATGAAAACTCATTAACAATAGAAAAAAAAATGTTAAGTAGTCAAACTTGGTTATAACGAGCACGAGGGGACCGATTAAATCTGCTCCTTATAGCCGTTACTCATTATGTCAGAAAAAGGTTTTTTAAAATCAAATGCACCTACCTACCTCTTCCATCAATATATTTACGAGTTAAATAAAAATATTCGAAATATAGGTGTATATATTATCGAGGTTTAGGAGGGCTAGCCTGTAATTTACACCCGATTGGTGGTCTGCGGGCACTTCATGCACTAGGAAGCCACAGATGACCCGACAGTGGTGATATTAGGGTAATCCCCAAATCTGGGAAATTTTATCCTTCAACGGCCAACGCCAAAGCATTGCGTTAGGACATCAACATCCATCATAAATCAAAACATACTCTAATATTATGTAACACCATTGATTTGACGTACGATACCTGTAACACAAAAAAATATAGAATCAACAATTGTTTTAAAGATTTCACTTTGATGATCTCAATTTTCCTTCAAAACATTCAACACATTATAAATCTAATCACCTGGTTCGAGGCTTCCAAGCAAAATATCTCTAAATTGTCCGTCATATTACCTATCACTGGCTTATGTGCATCGTTTCAGTTGTAAACCCTCACTTGTCACACATTACATTACTAGCTTGCGCCATTGTTATCGGTTTCAGTTGGAAAATTTTGCTTGTCACAAACCGGTGATGTTCAAATCGAGAATTGTTTTTACTCAGACCCAACGATGTATGAATGTATTTAGAAATTGTGTTGACAAAATAATTTGTACGGTATATCAGTGAAGCGTTTTCGCTATAACTGCCAACGATTGTATGAAAATAGGTCTGAACTAAAATATCATGGGGTAATTGCTCATTATAGCCGTGAACTCGCTATTGCCGCGATTGTTATAACCAAGTTCTGATGTATGATAAATTTTTAGAAATCTTTGTTAAAATCCACAAAAATTAGATATTCAGTAGAAGATTAAGCCTGCCCAAAATCTTGTTTCCTTATTATGTCAGAACTATGCTTTTTGAGTTGTTACCCTTTGGAACTGGGGCATCGATATACATAATATATATTTAGTTAAATTGTTACAATAAAATTATAATGACTGATAATATGGTAGATTCAAACATAATTTTTATAAAAAATAAATATTTTAAAAACCTAAAAAAAAAATCTTGATACTAAGTTGGATTGTGTAAAACCCTACTTAAAAGGTTCTCTAGGGGTGGACAGAGCAGAGTGAGCGCTACACGTTGCAGTCTTGCTTGAAATATTGCCATGTAATATTAATACATATGTGTACCATTACATCTCGGTGGAATTTAGAAGTAGTTAGAAGGGATAGAATGATTAAAATGGTTTCCTGAAATTAATCCTCACGCCTTTAAATGTATGATACAAGTAAAAGAAATCATTTTTAGTTTATTTCAATATATAATACTCGAATGTCATCGCTGTATTTTTAGGAGTTAATAAAATTATGTAACATCTATTCTTAATCATAAATAAGCATTTTTAAACTAACCAAACATCAAACCATTTGCACAAGGGTAGGCAATAGAACGCCACACATTTCTGTCCAGGCATACACTACTTGCTTCATCCACATTTATACATATTCGTATTACCTTAGTGAAAAACCATCATTCAGAAATTAAACATAATTTTAAATGGCTTTAGTTTTTTTATGTTTAGTGATCAGATCTGAATAATCAGGTTCTCAACCTTCCTCTATTCTTTTCTCTCCTCCAATTTCTTTCACCTCAAAACATTTCCCAATTATGGGGTCGCCATAGTCCCACTGGTTCTGGCCAGATGGGATTCTTACACGGTCTTCATAAAATAAAACAAAATTTATGAATTTGTTTCACTCAATCATGTCATGACTACTTTTCTTCATCCACCCTCTGCGCCCGAACCAACTAAGCATTCGTTTCTTATTCTTATTCATTACACTAGCATTGGCCTTTTACATAGCTTTACAAAATTGTTCTTGTCAGTAGTATGACTAGATCTGTATACCCAGAATTAAATAAAATTACTCTAATGAATCTCAAAATCGCATTATTTACGTGCGCATATTTTTCACAAAATAAAGCTCTATTTATATTAGGATTATAAATGTGCCTGGGTCCTTTTGTAGCCAACAAGTTTTTCTCCTGAGATTTCAAATTAAATAGTTGAAAATTATGTAACAAACAATCTGGCATCTTGTCTTATTTTTTGGAATTTAAATACATATTTCAAAGCTCCATAGCTCATGATGGAAATTATGCAACTTTCCAAATATAGTTGCGCTGACCTAGAATTTTAAGATAGAAAAAATATGCAAATTTCATCACGCAGAAACTAACGGTAACTAGAAAATGGCTCTTAGATGTTTTTTTGTTCTGTGTGGGATACAGCGTGATACCAAATTCAAATACCTACATCTATGTTAGATAAAAAATAACAATGCCCTAATTAAGCCAATAAGTCACTGAATAGAAAATCTCTAGAAGTGATCTGTACCGATTTTATAAAAACCGATTTCGCATAATTTACATCAAAACTATGAAAGGATCAAGTTCAAGAAAGAATTTCAATGTTTGAAAATGTTTGTTCAATTTCAGCAGAAGCGATATAAATTTTACCTTAATTTCTACACACAGACACGCCTACAACTCACTTCTATCGGTTTATTTCTTCAGTGCAATATAAGTATACTCGGAAAATTATGAAAATATGTACTTTTTAAATAAAATATTTTTAAAAATCGCCACTATTTTTTAATTCTGCCATGGAAATAAAGATGTACAAAATTTCTGAAAATATATTATAATTATTTATATTAAAAGTTAATAAAAATGGCATTGTAATGAAAATGTTACTGTTTAAGTTTCCTACTTGCATTTAGTTATTTTAACTGAATATTTTGTACTAATTTTATGTTTAAACCGTGTACCTACTTTAGTGCCTTTAAATAGGCCTTTATTAGAAATTTTGTAATATAAATAATATTATGGGAATAAATGAAGTATCAAATTATAAATAAAAAAAAAATGTTTATTATTTGTTGTTATTTTATACAATTTTCCTTTTTTCTATTCAGAAGATGTTGCTCTTCCATGAGTTATCAATTCAACTCATTATGGGACTGTTCATTATTGCTACATTATATTAGGTTTTAATTTTACAAAGTTTTTGTAGGCAAATATGTATATGAATATAAAATAAATATATATGTTTAAATAAATAAATATATATATAAATATATATGTTTCGATAGCTCCAAATGAATCCCAATTCTGGACTGGCGGCGAAGTTGAGGAAATGAGGTGAAGGAAATGCTGAATAGAAAACGGGAGGAAGCCACGGAAATTGAAATATGCCTACCTGGTTCGTGGATCCTTAGAACTTCACCTCACTGATTACTTCACTTCCAGAATTGGCCAGCTGCTTATTCGCGACGATGGACACTCTTGACATCCCGCGACAAGCGTTTATCTCGAACTGCAGGCACTCTCTCTCCAGTGACATATTAGGGATCGGGTCAGGGTAAGGGGGGGGGGGCGTGAACTAATTGACAATAATGAATTTTAATATGCCAAAACAATATATATATATGTATATATACAAGCAACATATATATATGTATATATATACAAGCAACAGGAAAATAACATTAATAAATGTACAGGCTCGAAACATACCGGTAAAATGGAAAGACATAATAACGTTTAACAATCAGAACAGAGTTGGTAACTATAAAAAATTGTTTTCTAAATAGCATTTTTTTTAACAACATTTATTGGGGTCTTATCTTATTTTTTGACAGAATCTCTTGAGCCCCGTAAGGATAATTTTAGCCACAAACATCATAATATACAGGATGTCTGGTGGCAGAATTAGGATTTAAAATTCGAATTTCTCTGTAACGGCTATTACATTATTTTTTGCCAAAAATGAGAGAACATCCTGCCTCCACTTCACACAGATGGTTCCAGCAAGATGGCGCCACGCCTCACACTGCGAGAGAGACGATGGCGCTTCTTTGTGATTTGTTCCCTAAAAAATTGATTAGCCGTTTCGGTGACATCCCCTGGCCACCCAGGTCGCCAGATCTCACTCCTATGGACTTTTTTTGTGGGGGTACCTCAAAAGTAAAGTGTATGAAATTGACCCCGCGACCATCTCTTCACTAAAAGAAAATATCTTTCGCGAAGGTAATGGCATCCCGATGTCGCTTCTCCAGCAAGTGGCACGAAATACTGAGGCCAGATTCCAAGAGTGTGTCCGACGTGACGGTCTACATTTAGACGAAATAATTTTTAAGAAATAAAATCCGCACTTCTCTTTTTTGTAATAGTTATTGAAATAAATGTATTTCCTTTGCAGTTTATTTTTTATTTAAATTTTAAATCCTAATTCTGCCACTGGACACCCGTTACCATCCGAGTCGCTTAAGGTTATATTTGGCTCGGAAGTCCATGCATTATAATTTTTTCTTTCCTATAATATATGTGATTTCTTCGCCATTAGAAAGAGAAATAATAATTCATTTCGGTTTGTTTAAAATATATATACACTAGATGCTTTGAATAAAATCATAAATTTAGCTTTTGATCGGTCAGTGGCTGAGTTGGTGTTGCGTTTGGGTCTCACCCAAGCGTCATGAGTTCAATTCCTCGGCTATGTCCTCCATTACAACAAAAGCAAAGTCTTCCGCTTACTGTGATGGAAGTAGGAGATTTTCAAATAGCGTTAGGTTATTTGTAAACAGGGAATATTTATCTTTCTTTAGTTAAAAAAAAAAAGCTATAGCGGTTATCTGTCGAAAAGTGACCGTTCCCACGTCGTATTAAAACTGTTTTTGTCATAATTTCTTCAAAATGTTCAAATAATCTATTATATTATTAAAATTCAACGTATTTACGACTTGTTTGTGGTCAAATTTAATAATCATGCAATCTTAGAATAGAGAATAAGAGCCGAAGTGTCTTAAAAATACAGAGAGATAAAAGTACCTAAAACATCTGTTCATTATTTCGTGAGACACCATCTTGTGTAATCTATTTTTGTAAACTGTCAGTCTTTGTTTTTTTTTTTTAATATTTACTTGAACACCACATAAATTTCATTAACCCGTCGAGTCTCTTTGGGAGATATTTCTCCTAGAAAACAAATAGCCGTAGAGTCTTTTGGGAGATGTTTCTCCCAGCCCGAAACGAACTCATAAAAGTCATGCTATCTCATTTTGTACTATAGTGAGATATATGATTTTAGCTGTGATAGAAAGAGAAAAACACACTTTTTATTGCCATTAAAAAAATATATATATATATATCCATGGTAAATAAAAACACACTTTTTATTTACCATGCATATTTTAGAAAAAATATTCTCAAAAAGACTGGAGGGCTCAAATAAATGGTTAAAATGCCGAGCAAATGTTCAACCTACGATTATAAAAGTGTTTAGATGAAAAAATGCCATGAATATAATTTTTCAGGTAAGTGAAAGATTACAACACCATTAATTAATTCTGATTTATTTTATTATTCACACATGTTAATTAATATTTGTTTTCACCGAGGAGCTTAATCTTTACTATAATTAACACAGCCAAATTGCATAAATTACCATTTAAACGGGCAGCCCTCATCCAAAAATATTGTTACTCGAGAAAAACACAGAGGCGTAGTGAACACAGGGCGCGTCTTGGGGCTCCATTTTATTATTTCTTAAAAGGAAAGGCTACGCTGGCTGTTTCATACATAACTTAATTTTCTAATTGAGGCCAAAATACCCATCCACTCCGAATGATATATTTTTTTTTATTTAAAGATTTATTAAAATTCTGGTGCGGATGAGAAGTATTTTATTTATTTTTGTTTTAAATTATGAAGTATATGCCATGAAAAAAAAAACATAATTTTCGAGGGAATTTGGAAAATTATTTGTGGGTTTATTGTATTTAAAAAAAAATATATATAAATATTATAAAAACAAAACATTTAAAAAAAAAAACGTTTTTTCGGGTCGATATTCTAATGTAACGAGTATGTCAAATTTGTGTTCCAACGTAAGTTGGTCGTTTTTAATTTAATTTAAAGTCCACCATAATGCTTATTTTAACATTTAAAAAAAATGTGTATTTTATATTTCATTATTTTTTCAAAGTAGACGGGGTAAACCTTTTTTTAAATCACCGTTAGTCCCCAAATAATTGTTAAAGTTGCTTCTAAAATCGCCAAAAATCAATTCCTTTAATGGCCTATATTTCATAATGTAAAACAAAAATAAATAAATTACTTTTAAACCGTACTAGATATTTACTATACTTTTTGATGAAAAAAAAATCATTAGGTTTAGGTGAGTATTTTGGCCTCAAATCTAAAATTAAGTTTTTTATGAAACAGGCCGCGCAGCTGTGTTCCTCTTAATACGAATTTTTTATTTTCAATCAATTTTTATCAGTTATTAGAATGAGGAACAACTATTTCTGTCACCGGAAAAGCAAAATATTAAGTTTTAATTTATATTTCATCGTAATTAAAATTTCAATATGTCGTGTTCATTTTGCGGGGGGGCCATCTTGAAAGTTTGTGTTGTTGTTTTGGTGGGTTTTTTTTTTTTTTTCATATGATATTAAGTATTTTAACCCTTTTTTTTATTGCTTCTGTTTTGTTTTTTTTTTAAACTGGACAACTTTTAAATTATGTAAACTCTTTAAATAAAAAATAAAATAACCTGATGTTTTTAGTTCTATTTTTGTGAAAAAAAAACCCGAGCATGAACCAGTTGAAATATTTATTTATCATTTTTAAGCAATCCCTGTTAAAATCCGTTAAAAATTTTAATTTTTCAAAGTAAAAAAACTTTATCGAATTCATACATTTCGTATGCAGTATAAAACTAACCCAGAAGTAGAAACGATTTTTTTCTCTGCTACTCTATTCTATACTTGAGCCCGGTTCCCATACAAAACGTTTCCATAGAAAAATAATGCAATACCGAATGCGCATTTGCAGAGGACCCAATATTCGGCCATCATTTGAGATATGCCCTGCTAACTATTTCAGAAGAATGTATCAGCGTCCGCTGACCGCTATGCCACTGAGTGAACTTCATTTATAAAAGTGTCAACAGTATTTGTCCGTAATTATTAGCAAAATTGCACGTTGCTTTGTAACTTTGCTGCTAAATATGAACCCAATCTAAAGTATTATTTTAAAGACATTATTCGTTAAAAATTAGATGGGTCACATGCCCGAGTGCCCACATTGAATAACCGCCACCGTTGGATTTGATTTTATTGTTGATCAAATGTGCCAAATTAAGTCTTTTAAAATCTGACTGGAAAACATTTTAATATTTGTGAATTCACAAAATAAAATAAAAATGCTTTTTGGTGATGTTGAAAGAGACAACCAGAAGTGCGTCATTTCATTCAAGTTTCGAGGACTTTTTACGAATTGCATCGCCTTGAACAGATGCTTTAAAGCTCCATAATTCACGATGGAAATAAAGTTTCTAACTAAAAAAAGTTGCGTTGGGTAGGAAAATCTATATATTTTATGCACCCAGAAAAATGATAATGAACAAAATCAACTGCGTTATCTAAAAGGCTTTTATGCATGGATAGTTTTCGAATATATATAGTTAATTGCTTTTGTTTCAGAAAGCTAGATAACAGATTCTAATTTCTATTTCGGAATTTTCCTTAAAATCTGCAATTCAAATTAAACTTTATATGATTTTGGAAACATCTAACTCCTTCCTGAATTAAAGAACTTTATAATTGAGATAATTACTCCGCTATTCTTCGATTACATCTATAGGCAATGTTTACATCATCGATCCTATGCTTATTGCGGACATTTAAATTTAAGGCGTCAAGTCTAATAACGCCGATGTAAATACAATAAATAATCAAAAAAATTCTTACAGTTGAGATCTTTGCGCTAGACTTGACAAAGAAAGATAAAAGCAAAGAAAGCCAATTATAATTAAATATGTAAATGTGAGTTTGTGAGAAAAATAAAATAAAACGACATGATCAGATCGATTTTTTTTGGGTTCTCTCTGTGATATAGATTCACAAGTTTCCCACTTGTACCACTAGTTTTTGGTCACCGTGTTCCTATATGTATAAAAAAGGTACTATCTACCTAGTACCTACTGTCTGTTGGGCATCAATTTTATTAAGAAATTTGTTTTTTTTTTTTAATATGAATACCGCACAAGAGTCCCAACTGCTCCCAACCGTCTGGAGCCAGTGCGACTATGGCATTCCCAATTTGGGAATGTTGTGAGGCTGATGGTATTGGGGAGGGGGAGGAGAAGGGGGAGAGAAAGGTGGGGAAATTCCTGGTTATTCAGATCTGGTCACCAAACACCGCTAAAAGCCATTACAAGCAACGTTTCAATTCTGAATGGTGGTCTTTCACTAGGGCGATACTGAGAGTATCTTCCACTCTTTTATTAAGTTGTAAAAACCCTCAAACAGTGAACTCTGCTGACGTTATGAAATTCAAAAATATTTTCCCGTGTAAATTTTGTAAGCAAATGCGTCTATTTTCGTCTTACAGCGTTATTTCCATCTTGAGCTATAAAGTTTTGAAATAAAAATTAAAAAATAAAACGAGACGTCAAATTGTTAGTTAAATATTTTAACATTGTTTAATGATAAATAATAATAATAGTTCTTTATTCCAGAAGGTATACACAGGGGTAATGCAATGCAATACGTTCCGTAAGTGATAATAATACAAACGTAAAATAAGAGGAAGAAAAAAAAAGAAAAATATAGAAAAATTAATTAGTAAAAAATCCAAAATAAGTTCATTCAGTAAGAGATAACAAAAAAACAGCCGAAGCAGAGAATTGGGTAACTGCTTGTTTTATATAAAACTAGACCTAAATGTTATTCTGAACAGATTGCATTTACTTTCCAAAAGAGGAACTAAAAAATGAATTAGTTGACCAAAAGAAGAATAAATTAACTAAATTCGTTAGCACTGGAAGCCCCAATATTTACAATAGTGACGCCCCCTACTTCTACTGCCCACGTACATTAACATGTCATTACCATGTCATTACCATGTCATTACCATGTCATTACCATGTCAGTACCATGTCATTACCATGTCATTACCATGTCCTTACCTTGCTTTTAACAATAATAATTTGATGTGAATCATAAAGGTAATTGAGTTGGATCGAATCATTTCAAGAGTTAGATAACAGAAAGGCATATATGAGGTTATCGTAATGAAATAAGCCAAAGCTCAAAAATTGATAATGCGGAGTATTTAAAAAGTACACTATATTCACCCCACGAAGGACTTATTCAAGGACTTCAAAGTACTTAATATAAAATCCTTATATGTAAAACACATATCCTCCTATTTTAAATTCAAATAAATAAAATAAAAAATTTGAATCAAACTATAATATTAAATATTTCGACCAATCCAATTATATTATTCCAGCAACAAAAACATCAATGGCACAGTCACGGTTTAATTTCCTTGCTCCTAAAATCTTCAATAATTTAACAATTGAAATAAAGTCAATAGCCAAATACCAGTTTCAGAAAGGCGCTTGGGGACTTTTTGATGAGTGATTGTGGTAGTGTTGTAGCCTATTTCTCGTATTCAGATAGAGGTATATACTCGTATATTGTATGTGCATTTGTATGTGCGTGAATGTACGTGTATATGTATATATGCGTAAGGGTGTGTGTATATGTGTGTACATATGTCCATATATACGTAGATATCTGTATATATGTATGGGCGTATGTGTTTACGTGCGTACGTATGTATGCACCTATGTGCACATGTGTGCATGCATGCACATATATATACGAGTATATAAAAAAATTTATATTTTTATGATCTAATCCTTATGCATGTCTTTTTCTCCTTTCTATCTTCTATTTTGTTTTATAATTTTTCCAATTTTCATCACGTTTATATACTAAATCCATATGTTTACACTAGACCTCATAAAAGTAATTATACTACATTGGTCATCATGAAACAGGCAGCCGCCTAGTATGGTGATCTAATGTGTCTACTCCATGTAAATGTCTCCATTAAATATCATGTATTTTATTAAAAATAAATAAACAAAAAGGATTAAGTGCCGAAATAGCCTTGTGTGTCGTTCCACCCTTATAGTGAAATTATATGTTAGTTAGCAACTTTAAATCACTCATTATTTCCCTGTGACATCCTTCGTCTTTCGTGTGGGAGAAAAATAAATTTATAAAAGTACCCACACATGCTGTGACTAACTCATTCACTCAAAACAAAATTCTAGAGCTTGGATTATTTATACGTGTCATCGACTCAGTGCATCCAACGAAAACACATTACGTTAAAACTGCATCAATAATGACGCACCGAGTTTCACATTCGTGAAAGACACTTAATCCGTGCAATTATTTCAGAGTCTCACGATCTCTGCCTCTTTCCGTAATAATATCATGTATCGCCCCCAGCGCGCAGCAGGCTGAACACCGAGAACTCAAGGGGGAGAGGGGCGTTGGATAGGGATTTTTTTATTTATTATAAATAATGTTCATGTTATCACGCAATACGATAAACGTAATGTTTTAAAGAAAAAAAAATTACATACTAGCTGATGTGTACCCGCTTTTTCACTTGTCATTAGGGTTCCATAATTGATTTGATAGCGAAAGTAATTCCAAATAAAGAAACATTAATGTGAATACTTTATTTCATTCCAAACGTTATTTTTTTCAAAATATATTTAAATCATAAAGTTCTTAAGTAGGTACCTACTCGTGTTTTCCATTTTGAAAATATTCTACCCAAAAAAACCTTCTTCTTTTGAATATGCAATCTGTGGCTAACCAGAGTGTTATATCTATGGGCTAACCTAAATAAAACATGTCGGGCTCAATATTTTTCATACTAATTTTAAAACGTTATAGCAACAGTTTTACATATTGGATTTCATTCAAACTACTTTCTAAACCTTCCCGACACTAATAAAAACAAACTGTGCTATTTTCAGCGAAACCGGTAGAGTAATTTTCGAGAAAATCGAGGACAAACAAACAAACAAACAAACTTACATTGATTTTTGCATACATATATATATTGTAACACTTTAACTTATCATGTAGGGGAAAGTCAAGAAATAATTTTGTAAGCCTCTGTTTATGCCTGATTCTCAAGCACAATCATATTTACGAAGCACAAGTTCACGTCGTTCGCGGGTAGGTGGAAGTGACCGGGGAATCATTCCCGCCTTGTGCTCGGCAACCCTTCTTCTTCTAAATAGGCTCTTCGCTGTATTGCATTGCTGGCCATGTTCAACGGCTTTACAATATTGTTAAAATTTACGTACATTTAATAAAAATAAATTCAGAAATTCGACGTTTTCTGATCGTTCCTAAGTATGGCCAAATTTACCCTTGATTTTGACGAGTGTAGGCAAACCACGTGACATCCTTAATTTGGCACCGGGCGGGTTCACGCATTTCTCGAATATATTTTATTTTATCCTATCGTATGAAGCTATCACTTTGTGGTTATCCATTATAATCAAATGAAATAAATGTAATTAAAACAAAGTTCGATTGTTTCATTTGACATTTTATTTTATTTGTTAATGCATTTTTTGTTACATGCATTTATTACATAAACATACAAAGGTTATTAAACAAGTTTTTTTATGATCAGTTATGAAAGAGAGACATAATGTAGAGATAAAGAAAATATTTTTAATATAAAAAAAAAATTACAGTAACAGGAGGCCCTGAGGGAAATAATTTCTCTCAAGGCCTATGTCATCTTTGGGAATGCTGTATGGAGGGTCTTTTAGAGGATAGGAAAGAGTGAACCGGGGTTTTGAAGAGACCCATGTTGTAGGAAGGAGAAAACTCAGAGGCCGGAAGATTATTCTACAGCCGAGTTGTTGAACACAAGAACGAGTCGCAGAAGCGACCATGCGACAAATGTCGCGCGTTTGGCGCACGTTTTGCATGTTTCCGACTACGCACCGGCGCCGAAGGGATTAAGGACGCTAGTCCTCGGAGTATCTTCCATTGAAATACCGGCAGAACTAGGACATCATTTCCACCTGACGTATGTGCTCCAAAGATTGCAATCAGTTTGTTAAGATAGGGGAATCTATCAAACGGACCGCACGTTTCTGCACAGAAGTCAAGGGCTTTTTAAAGATATTTTGGGGCTCCCGACCAGAGGTGGTTGCCAAATTCTACAGTGGGGCGCACTTGCGATTTTTACAGGGTCAGGAGTTATGTAATATTAAACTATCTGCGGGCTCTGTACAGTACGCCCAGCTTCTGAGAGGTTAACTTTACTCTGGCTTCGATCTAGCCCCCATACCTGAGCTGGTCACTTAAGGTTACACCAAGCATATCAATGGAGGGCTTGTTGGGAATTAAATCTATTAAAGGAGACTGGGTCGATATATTTTTTAAATATTTGTAAATATATATTTACTGATATATTCGTACATACGAGTACATTTCTAACTATATTCTTTTTACAAATTAAACGAGTTTTTAAAGTAGGTTCTAGTTCTAAAGATGTAAGCCTTTCGTTATTACATAGAAATTAATACTGCTACTGTTTTTAAAATTTTTATTTATTTTTTATTTGATTATTTTTTTTATTTCTTATGAGAATAATGAATATTTGTGTATACTCGTATAATAAAAAATCCTATTTGTACATTGACGTCATCATTCGTGTATTGACTGGAAACCAGTGGCATTCGTAGTTTTTAAGAAATAAATCTATGATTTTGATATTGCTAATTGCTATGCCAATGTAATTTGCAAAGAAAGTAATAAATATTTTTATCTTTTAAACATTATGTTTATCGTATTGCGTAAAAATATTGCACCCAGGCACCGTTGCAATTAGTACTTACGAACCTAGCGTTGGCAAGACCAGCTAGCACAGCTAGCATATGACAGTCTGTGGTACTGAGCTTTTCTCCTAAGTCATGGTCCCAGGCAACAGTGCCTTCTCCTGGCGTTTCAAACTATAAAAATTAATAAGCTCTATATATAATAACTTCTAATAAAATCAGTTACATCTTACACAAAACCGCTTTTATTTAACATGCATCCTTACACTAAATCACTCAAGGGTGATTGTCACACGCTTCAATATTATCATCTTATCATTATATCGAGTTAATAACTAATCCCTCTGCGACGTTCCTCTCCCCGTTAAACATGTCCGTACTTAATTTTGCGGTGGCTCCTTCATTACGCCCAGTGCATACAAATAATAATGCAAACGACACTGAACGGAAAACTACTAGAAGTGTGATCTATAGGTATCGATTTGAAAGAAAACTGGTGTTGTCAGTTTACACGAAGGTACTGGCAAATACGAAACATTTTACCGCAATTTTTTTGACATTTCTTGGAAGGACTTGAGTTTTAAGCTTACAACAACAATTTATTCTATTTCATATTCTGTGTGTGCACCCCTGCCAACAAACAAATGGTTTCAATATTTAAAAAGTATTTTTTTTTAATATTTCAATTTGCACCCTATGAGCGCGTATTACGTTTCATTTACCCCTAGTACACTTCTATACGGTTATCTCTTCACTGGACCTTTACAAACAATCTGCTCGAATTGGCCAACAGCTGCGAGTTGCTGCTGAGTGATTTGTAATACCTTGAGACTTGAGACAATGAAGGCTTGTGGAGAAATACTGTTAATTTGAATACAATAGCCATAGATCCCTTTAACCCTTTGAAAACTGCTACCGGTTTATCGTATTATCCACATTCAATAATATAATAATAATAATAATGTGTTTATTTCAGCTGAACAAATACCCTGTTTGCCATATAAAAATATAAATCTAAATAAATTACATGATTTGGAAATAGAATACAAAAATACAAGAAGGTGAATATATTTAGAACTTATGCTACGGTGGCTTGAGGGAAATTATCCATCTACGATGTAGGGGCGCGCCCTGCCACTGGGCGACGGCCTTAACAAGAGTGTTTTCCGATCTCCGGTAGCGCTGATTATTAGCCATTGATTAGCGCTTGCCAAATTCTACAGTGGGGCACACAGGTTTTGAAAATGTCAACGTTCAATACAACATTATCCTCTTTAGTGGTTCGTTTTTCTTAGGATAGGCAAAGGTTTTCAACCTTTATGGAATGCACGCCACTGCTCGCTAATATTCTCCAACTTGCATTTATTTTTTTAACAAATATTCCATCATCAACGATAATTCAAAAACACATCACTGGCAAGTATAACAATAATATTTTTATATGTTTTGATGATTTATATAGCGCCGTTTTAGTGAAAAATCTCCTCAAGGGCGCTGTACAAATATGTATTTTTTACAATGCTCTATATTATCACTAACTATTTATAGACAATCTATTATTACACCTTATCTCCAAAAAATGGGATTCACCAGTTCATTGATCTGTAATACCAAACTTATGTGCAATGCATTTGACCAATGAACATGATGCCGCGTTATAAAATACACGTTATTCCTTTTATGTACAGGCAGATAATATTATACAAGACCATACTTACCTGGCAGTCAGTTGAGAAAAACACTGTTTATTAGTGAAATTTTTGTACGGTTTTGCACGCATATAAACCTATTAACCCGTCTTAACACAGACATTGTCTGGTGAGGCTGATGACGGGAGAATTATGTGAAAATAAATGATTAATGAAAATACATGTTTTTGAAATATATTATAATAGAGGGAGGATCCGGAAGCCCTTTTTATGACAGAACTGATTATTCATACAGAAATCAAAGCAATACAACATATACAACTTGTTCCTCTTTTTCTTTATCTGTATGATGATGTCAGCTAGACTGTTAAGATTGAAAAAATACGACTTTATTGATGTTGTTTTAGTTGAAAATAATTTTTTTTTCAATAAAAATCATTTTCAGCTAAAACAACATCAATAAAGTCGCGTTTTTCAATCCTACCACTCTAGCTCACTCAAAAGTCGCGAGCCGCCACTGTGCAATATCATACATTTTTTCATCATCTGAAATATAAAAACACGTAGATTTTTTTCCACAACGTCATGCGCTCATGTTATATTATATTATGCACTTGCACATTATATATCATGTAGATCGGGTTATTACTATTTTTATTTAAAAAAAAGTATTATCTACAAATTAAAAACCTTTCCCTTTATAACTTCTCTGTGTCATGCAATTGTACGAGTACATTATTATACATACATATATATCATAAATATGTTACACCTATATACCCACTATGTATGATGTTGTTTTTTCGTTGACATTAAACCTTTTTTTCTTTCTGTACACAAAATCATTTAAATGTTTAATAAATAAAAATAAATACAAATACCGGATGGGCAGTTTGTAGCAACCACTAAAATGGTGAAACAATTATTATAACATTTAATATCCGCACACAAATGCAGGTACGTGCACCAAAGTAATAAATTCATCGAGAAACGGTGACAGGAGGTGTATTAATGGTGAGAATTCACTTTTTTCAACTTCTCCCGGACAACTCTCCGACATTTCTCACGACCAGGTTTTCAACTTATAACTCTGTTAAACTAATCCATATTTATATATAAAATATTTAAAACTTCAATCAACCTTTACCTCGATACAGTGAAAAAGTAGCTTTTCACATTTTTTGTCAATGAACAGGATAAAACGAGTATATCAAATGCCATAACAGTAATTCGAACTTATAAAAAATCTAAATTTTTATTTATTTTTTCCTTTTTATGAGGTAGTATTTTGTTGCATATTTTACAGATTTGCGAAATACACAATTTTCCAATGTAAGCTGATGCTTGTACTCTTTTATTTTATTTGAATTGATTTACATTTTACAAAAAAAATATATATTGCAAAAAGTCCCGATAAACTACTTTATTGTTAGTTTGTCTAACAGATTTACACTTAAGGTTACAATATATATAAAATAAAAACAAAAAAACATATGTAACAAATTGTTACTTGAAAATATTTCTACAAAAATATTTAGAAAAATATATTTAAAAAACATAAACTATAACAATAAATCGTACATAAAATAATATTTCCTTATTATCTAACAAAAAATAGTTTCTTTCAGCTACCCAAGTTTTCAATATATTTATTAACTGTTTAGTTTTAATACAGTTTTATACATCTAGGAATCATGTGATCTAAAGTTCTTTGTCCACATTTGTTTGTATGCTTAGGAACCATTAATCCTTCATTAAAATTGAGACGAGTATTGTAAGTGTGCTCTAGTCTATTTGTATTAAATATAGGGTTATTAATGTGCTGAAATATAATTTAATACCACAAAATTGATCTTACTGAAAGCATTATGAGACTCTGAGAAAGTATGGAATATTATGCCTTTGTTCGAATAAACGTTTATAAGCTAATAATTTAACCAATGAATTTTGCACTGATTGAACATGATTGATGTTTATTTTACTTAGGAAAGGAGCGCTCGTTAATATTAAAAAAAACCCGTATAGTGTAAACAAATACATATATATATAAAAGGAAAGTTAAGTATACAGAAACATGAATAACATTTTCTAAATTTCCAAAAGTTTATAAATAATTTTCTGTTTTACATATACAGTAAAATTATATAGTTTAAATAAAACGAAGATAAACAGTAAAAAAACAAAAGGTTTCAACTAAGGAAAGTAAAGTAAATAGAAACATGAAATGGAAACAATAAAAAAAACGTAAGTATGTAAATAAATAATGTTTTACATTTATAGTGAAAAAAAATATAAAAAAACAGACATAAAATAGTGTACATTTTAATATATGCATTTAAACACGTGAATCTAAGAACATAATATTAATTTTCTTACTGTGGCTGGGTGTTTGAAAAATATTTTAAGTTTTTTCTTGAATATTTCGTAATTTGTCTTTGTCCGTATGTCCGATGGTAGGTGATTGAATAATTTGATGCCTTTATATACAAAATGATATTGGGCTGCTGTTGTGTTAGTGTTACAATAATATATTATACTTTTATAATTTTTTTTTGTGTTTAATTCGCAGAACTCCATTTAATATATATTTTAAATTTAATGTAAATCAAATTTATCAATGTTATTATTAAGTTCTGCAAGTATTTCTAGTTTTTTTTATTATTGTGACAGGTGTTTCGGCGTTTAAGGCCATTTTCAAACTGTCACCCGCCAACAAACGTGGTAGTGTTCTAATTTTAGTAAAATATTTAAATTAGCGCCATGTTTGAGCGCGTATTACGTTTTGTTTACCATCGACAATTACATTTAAAATACATCAATCAATTGCAATCATCACTTGTAAGAAAATATAATAGTAGCATTTTTGAGGTTCTCTATGGGGGATCTGAATCTTAAGTGTTCATTACCTTATTAATTTATTACTCCCAACATGGGCTGTAAGCCATTTCTATACTCTCCTAATAAGCATAGATAATATTATTATTTTGTTTATATTAAATCCACTCAGGAAAAGGACTCGTCAGGGTCTTTTCTCATCGTTGTGTGGAGGGTATTTTTGAGCAGAGGAAGGAGTGAATATGGGTCATGAAGAGACCATTGAACGCAAGAATGAGTCGTAGAAACGACCCGTTCTCATGTACCAAATCTCAACTGGCGTGTTTCTCGACTGTGCACCGGCGCCGAAGGGATCAGTCACGCTAATTCCTCAGAGCATCTTCCAATGAAATACCGGTAGATCAAGGACAACATTTCCACTTGACGTCTGTGCTCTAAAGATTGCAATCCGTTTGTTAAGATAAGTGAATCTATCAAACGGACAGCACGTTTCTGCACAGTCGAGGGGTTTTTTCAGGTATTTTGAGGTTACATACCAGAGATGGGTGCCAAACTCAACAGCGGGGCGCACTTGCGATTAGTACAGGGGCAGCAGTTGTGTACTATTCAAGTATCTGCGGGACCTGTACATTGTGTACAGTACGCCCAGCTTCTGATATCTAACTTGACTCTCGCTTCGATGGAGCCCCCGTGCCTGAGCTGGTACTTAAAGTTACACCAAGCATAACAATGGAAGGCATATTGGTAAGATTGCTAATCCATCAAATTTTTGACCCATTGAAACCACCATAACGTATTTCCTTACTCATTATCATAATATATTTTAATGTTTATATACGATTTATTAAGTTCTTAGTATTCTGTAAAACCGCCATTCGGGTGTAATAAAGGTTTGCTGAATTAGAAACACGCTGTACAACTGTACATGTTTTATACCATTGTAACTACATACGTATATTGTACCTACTTACTTCTTTTACACTCAAATTATTATTTTATCTACTATATTATTATACTGTTTTGTTCAACAAACTATAAGACAAATGTATCAATATGTAAAAGCCTTCCTAGCGTAAATAAATAAATAAATTAAGATCAATTAAAAAAAATAATAATAATCTGATGTTTCTTATTTTCGTTGAAAGATTTTCCCACGTCAATTTTTGTTTATGTATTATGGCAAACTTTTCACCCAGCACTTTGGCGCCCATATTTTGGCGCTCTCGCAGCAGCCGGCAGCTTTTTATAAGCGCTCCAGTTTATCTGGGAAATATTGCTTAGTTCTTAATTTTTCCGGTGTTAAAATAGCGTAAAATAACCGTAATAATTTATAGGTTACAATTATAAAAATCATTTAATTTTAGTGTGGCCGTTTCGGGCTTAAATCAAGTTTATAATAAAAAATCAAATAAAAACCCAAACATTTTAAGTTCAAATCTGTCATTTTGTTCTAAATTAACCCAAAAGCATCGGTCATCGGTCGCCACATGTGCTTGTTTAAAGACCTTTGCCTGTTAAAAGCCTAGGGAAGTGTCCAAAGTAAATAAGTGAATGGTTGATTTACAATGTTATTCTTTGAACTATGGTGATTGTAAACAATATTGTTTACGACCGGGCTGCACGACGCAAACTTAATAGCGAATGTGTTATTTTGGACCATTTAATAGCTGCAAAAAGATATCGTTGTATAACCTTGAACGTTGTACCAAAACCGCAACCCGTAAAATTAGATTTCGTGGCTGCCGAGAAAGGCGCAATAGGAAAAGACATTTGACGAGAAGATCTTCTGCTGTCACGGCGACCTGAGTTCTGACCTCCAGTCTACAGAGCAGATCCGGTGCATCATGCGGCCCACGGACGTGCCCGACCAGTCTGCCCTGCGACCTGCTGTGGTCCGACCCCGACAAGGACACCACCGGCTGGGGCGAGAAATGGACGATACGCTGGTGTGCTCTTTCCAGATCCTGAAGCCGGCCGACAAGTGCTACCTGGCGTACGGGCAGTCCCGTCAGGCCGCCCAGGGGCGTCACCAACAAAGACAAAGAAGATTGGATATGGATATGGATCAGTTCCCCCGGCCCCCGTCCTCACCGCCGCCCAACTTCACATGACTCCTATCATTTTTATTAGCGTTTTGCAATATATCGTAAGGAATAAATACAGTTAGCATTTTTTTTTTTCTCTCAATTTAACATGTATGAAAACTTAGATCAAGCCGTATTTAGTTTTGATAATTTAACTGCATCTCTTTATTTGGTCTATAAATAATGTGTAATGATAGCGTGTCCAAAAAAAAAAATGTAATAGATGTAATATAGGAATAATGTAAGAATAGGAAGTAAGATTTGTACAGCGCCCTTGAGGTGATTTTTCACAAAAACGGCGCTATAAAAATCATCCGATTATTATTATTATTATTATTTGTCCGTCGAGGTATTTATCACTGTTCGAACTACCACCCAGCTACATACTATCTCACGGGCGGTAGGAGCCCTGCACCATTCCGTCTTCATTGTTGTTTGTTACCTTCCATTAAATCTGCAATTACCTGCCACGATCATTTAATATAATATAATATGCAGACCTTGAACTGGACTATAACTATACTCCGACTCTTGGCAGACGGCAGAGGAGTGAGCTACGCACTCATCCATTGTTTGGGTAAATGCCTTCTCACGGATGTAAACCGGGCTAGGCTTTGGCAGATTAT
This sequence comes from Halesus radiatus, assembly GCA_022606495.2. NCBI lineage: Eukaryota > Metazoa > Arthropoda > Insecta > Trichoptera > Limnephilidae > Halesus > Halesus radiatus. Next base: position 73,536 of record JAHDVE020000273.1, on the reverse strand, counting down.
GTTAAACTGTTGCTGGAAGAACTATAACCGAAGATACGTTATTGCTTTGCAAGAACAACGTAAAAGCGTGGAATGAATATATTTTAATCTCTATAAATAAAAAAATGAATGTTTGACTGTGTGTGAAAGCAGAACGATTTTTGTTAGCAGTTTGAATGAAATCCATTTATTAATTTAGGAATGTTTGGAATGAAATAAAATTTTCAAATGAATGTTTCTTTGTTTAGAGATATTTACTTTCGCTATCAAGTCAATTATGGCACCTATTATAGTCGCCGGTTTTCCCTAACAGAATTATTCTCTTCCGGCTAGATTAAGCTATCTCTCTTTGTTCCTCAGTCAATTCACATTTCGTGTCCTAATTTGTATTGTGCAAATTTTATCATAAGATTTTCCAACCATTATACAAATATATCAATTCCCATTAAAAATAAATCAGTTGCTTCATTAATTACAGATCCAAACATATGCTCTTTTGATTATTCCGTTGTATTAAATATAAATACACTGAACTTATAGGAATTCAGGAACACTTAATTCCCAAACATCTCCTTGTAATATTTAATCATTGTCCCGGATGTGGTTGTCCAAGGCTCTGCGAGGAGAGACAGGACCTACTATGGACGGATGCCATTGACGTAGCGCAGGACAGGGACGCCTGGAGGCGCCTTGTCGATGCGATGGGTCCCCGACCCAAGTAGGATAAGGGGGAAGAAGATGTATTTAAATGTGTCCCGGTAAGATAGTCGAACTGTGGTTGACTCCTAGTTTCGACCGTTACTTTTTTTTATTTTTAATGTTTTTTTTCTGTTTCATATTTCATTAAATATTATCTCCTCCAATGATTAAATTTTTATACATATTAAAAAGGATGGACTATGAGTTTACTATGTTTGATGGCTAATTAAACATTTAAAAGTAAAATTAAAATTACTCAATGATCATAATAATAATTGATTAATGATGGTAATGATATTGCGAGCTGAAAACAGTCGCATTGATAAAATAATCGGGATAAAATGGGCTGTGCAAATTTTATGATGTCCGACTCATTTGAAAGAGAATTTTCAAGTTCAGTACATTTAAAGAAAAATGTACTTAGGAAAACATGGCGCTTGTACGTTATAGGTATAATCTATCTATCTATCTATGTATATGAGGGTCATCCAGAAAGTAAGGTTACAAGGGCTCCTGACGTCTAGGGAAATTTTTAGTCACGGTAAATTCTTCCGATGGAAAGGTCGTCGCGCGCTCTCGCCACCTCCTTACCTGTGCGAGAAATAAAGATGTGTGTCCTGGTACCGGGCGGTGTTCGTATTTTTTTGTGTAAAAATCTACAATTTTATTCAGGACTTGATGAAATTTTCCACAGTTGACCTTCAAAATAAGAGGAAAATTACTGGGTAGAGGTAGCACATCACAACCTCAAAACTGTAATCAAACAATTCATAACTCCTGGCAATGCCGGGTACTTAATCTAGTTAGTATTGTGAAAATGCTAAAAAAAATTAACGTGAGCGGTTTGTTGCGATCGCTTTTTAAAAATCATTTTAATAGTTGTACGCTTTCTTGTGAATTAACTAACTAGTTTTCTTGTGAATTTTCATCTTTTTACTACATCCACACAATTTTATAATCTAGGATATGAAAAAAAGCATTTTGGCGTCATAATTCGTGTATTACAAAATATTGGTATTATTACGTACTTTAATTTAAATGACTATCGCAAATGTTTCCGTGCCAGCAAATTTTAAACGAAGGTCTTTGTCAAAAACGCTGTAATCTGTAATTCTCTCGGAACTCGCTATTAAAGGCCAGCACTCAAAAATACACGCATTACAGTCTGCTAACCCCAGCAATGGTACAATTAATTTATACGTAAATTCCAGTCGCGTAGTTAAGAAAATGTCAAAGGTTTCCAGTGAAAAAAAATCTTAAACTGTAAGCTTTCATAAATGAATTAAAAAAATATTTTGCATTCGCCACTTTATTAATATACATATATCTACATTCTACATGTAACAAAAATGATACTTTCTTCATCAGGAATATATAGAATACTAAAAAAAGAATAATTTTAAGTATAGGGCAAATGATAAACATAGAATACAATAATGTAATAGACAAATTATAAACATAAACAAAAATTTAATAAAGTAGGTAAGTAATTAATCAAAAATGTTAAAAAAAAATTATTATAAATCATCTAATGACAAATTTATACTGGAAAATAAAAAAAGAAATTATTTTTGTTATTTATATTAATATGAAAGTAAATTTAAGGGATAGATATTTAAAAAAAATACATTATTAGTTATATTTTATTTAGTATTAACGCTTTTTCGGATGTATAAAATTGAAACATGTAGACATAATAATAATAATAATTGGATGGTTTTTGTGAAAAATCACCTCAAGGGCACTGTGACATGTATACATTAATAAAGTGGTGAATACGTAGTAAGTTTGAATTATTTTATTAATAATGATTCCACAAAGTGAATACCAATCTTTTGAAGAAATTATAACATAATACATCGTATACATTTTTTAACTTCCTGTTGATCTGCTCTCCATAAGTTGAGCTCCAGTAATTCGTGGTTAAGGGAGGAGTATTTACATATGTAATGAGAAATAATAAGAAAAACTCAATATGTAAACAATATTACAAACTTATTAAATAACTACAAACGTAAATCAACAAAACAATTTTAGAATAATAATAAAAAAATAACAAAATACTAATTTATATGCTAGACAGTATATATATTGTTATGTAACGAAAGGTTGACCCTGAGATGAGTTCTAGCTACTCGTTTTGGCAAATAAGCCTGACAAGCAATCACATCATTTCCCTACATAAATTAACCAATCAGACGATTCGAGCGCCCAATTAAACCAATCAGATCAAAAATTAACAAAACAGTAGCAAGCGACGCGAGCGCCCACGGCGGTTTGGGACCGCTCCTTGCTACGCTTGGCACACTTCCCGTCTGGAACCCGAAGAGATAACTGCGTCTCTGAACTGCGTCTCTGAAAAAGAGGTGGCCATTTTTGTTATTATTTATTTACGAGCAAGTACAATGCAGGCGGGCTGACACCCGCAGCTAGACTTGCCTCTTGCCGTTAAAACACTCAACATGGTGCCTTACTAAATATAAAAAACCCATTAAACTCAGTGTGAAGATGTCCGGCCTTGGCGTCATCGCCAGCCACCCCCGCCATTCGACCAGAACACCATGTAAGCTGATTTCCCATCAGCCCATAATGTGTTGATTTAATCCCTTGTTTCATCTGCATAACTCGGTTAGAGATTCCAATCAGAAAGAGAGAGAGATTACAATAGAATCCTACCTAGATTAAGACCTTTTTTTACTGTCTACACGATTATTCTTAACCCATCATGTTTGTCTGAGTTGCAATAAACACCGACTATGAGAACACTTCCCTGTACTAATTTAACGTAGAAGTAGAAACGCCCTCAACCCAATTATAAGATTGCGATCGATTCGCGACCCTGTATGATAAGAAGTTGATGTTCCCTGCCGATCTGAGCTAGGCTAATGTCCGGAGCAGACTTCAACATCGAGGAAACCACCTCCAGGGTAAGTCCTGCAGATTGTAATTGTCTCCCATAACTTCTCCTGTAACCCAACCTTCCTCTTCCCCCTGACACTCCCAGTTTATACCACACTGGCTTTCCAACTTAGGGGCTTTCCTCCAACCTAACCTTCCCCATCCCCTTTCCTTCTTTACACAACAATATCCTTATCTAAGTTCAGAGAGATTTGCTTAATGGATGGTTCGTATTTCAAAGTTTCGGTTACATTATTTTGTTTTTGGATAATAATATTTTGTACCATCTTATACCTAAATACAAGTAGTGGTGCTGTGATGTGGTCGTTCTTAGTATTGGGATGGCTATTAAACCATTTGTTTTGAATCTATTGCTTATACTATCAGTGGAGTGAATTTTATTGATGAAAAATTCTTTCTAAATTTGATATAAGACATTTTTTTTATATAATTCTGTAATAGATGGTATACGAGTATTAAATTCACGAAATATCCCTAGAGTAGGGAAGTCGTAAGGTTTTTTAATGATTATTTGTGTAATTGTAATTATTGCCTGCAATGTAGCGTTATAGCCCCCCCCACCCAATAATATCAAAATGTTTAGAAACCATTGGTTTCCTCATCAGGATAAAGTATGCAAAAAAAATATTCGTCATCTGTTAGGTCAAGAAAGACCTTTTCAGAAATATCATCCATTCTTCACAAATATAAATGAACAATAAGTGTAATATGGAAAATGACTAGGTAGAAAAGTGTATAAATATATGATAGATCAGCTTCGTGAAGTGGCTCCTGGATGACAGCTCCAACGTAAATTCTTTAAGCATATAAATTATAAATTTAATTTACACTTTTCAAATAATACCGAATCCTTAAAATTCCATAACTTCATCACGCTTCAAACGCGACGCTTAATATTTGATCAAATATTGTTATTTAAAATTATGAATAATGGCCTGGACTCGCCAGAGCTCATTAACTTTATAACATTCACATACCATCAAGACCGACCCGACTTTTTTTTTTATTGGCCAATCTTAGGATAAATTCTCCAATTCCCCGTATTTGTGCGCAATATAACGCACAATTTCACAATATCGACATTCTTCACAATACCCTTTCAAAATATCGAACCCAAGTAATACGTACGACCACAAATTAATGCACGAGTATAAAATGTATCGAGAGCATTTCCTGACTCGATCCAATATTTCTCTTCCTCTCTCCAAGTCTTTCTTATTTTGTTTTTCTAATAAAACATCTGTACTTAACCACTGTTAGCATAAGAAGCTTTATTGGCTAACCTTTTGTTAAAATTCGTTTTATATAGATCTGTATTAAAAACTGTTTATTTCTTACAAATAAATAAATGACCAAAGGGGAGAGGAATCCTCAAGAAACAACACACAACACTTTTTTTGTATTTTTTTTCCAATTGGGACTCAGTAGAAAAACACATGTTTTAAAAAAAGAAAAATAGTGTAAGGTTCATAAAAATAAATAAAAAATATTTGTATGTGCGGAGGTCCAAAAAATGCACTTACTTTTTTACTTTCTTTACATAAAACGCGTAAATATTGAAGAAGAATTGACGCCATTTTACTATGCAATGACATTTGTCCAAAGTCCCAACTGTATAAAATGGATATTTAAAATACAGGTTGTTAGGTTCTTAGTTTGGGTTTTTTAAGAATGAAAAAACCCAAACTAAGAATCAGGAACCTATTCTTTTATTTCAATATATGCAAATATTTTTTGTTTATTTTTATCCCAACAGTAGCAATAGGCAGCCCGCTCACTGGGTAGAGGAGATTATCTCCACATTTATGCACCTCTAACCACAGTTGACACAGGAAGATCGAGAAATATTCCCTGACACTGTACACAAAAGTTGTACAATACGATATACGAGGATATGTATATATTTATTTGTATGAATCTGAAAGTCTATTCTTTTTTTTTTAAATATGAGTTTTTCAACTGATGCCCAACTGGAAAATATTTTCCCTTTTTTTAAAAACGGAGATCTGATAATTTTTGCTTTTTGGATAATATATTGGTGAAAAAACAAAACAACTAGTTATAGCTATATTATACAGAGATATTGTTGCGAATTTTCTATTTCTAGTCTATTTCCCCTTAGAAAATATACAGCTGTCGATTATTTTTACCATCGATTATTATTTTTTATTAATTTCTGTTTATTTTTGATATTTTAAGAAAAGGTATAAATATATAAAAAAAAACATAAATTATAGAATTATTTTCATAGATCTTGTGCTCGGGCGAACTAGGTTATTTATGGATAGAGCGTTTTTTAACGACTTCAATATTTGAACTTCAAAGTTTGGGTAGGGTATTTTTACTCATTTCTATGACGAGGTTTTAAAAAAAAAATTCTGATAATGTTTTAAAAATTCTTTTTCTAATAATTCCTTAACGGGGAGAGGGACGTCGGAGAGTTATTATTTATAAATTCAAAATAATGATAGTATTATTATGCCATACGATAAACATGGTCTTTATAAAGAGAAAAAATATTTATTACGTTTTTTTTTAAAATTTGCATGGGCTTAGCATTTATCAAAATAAAATCAGAAATATTACACATTTCTGACCGTTCTACGCATGTTTTACAAAAACATTTAAAAAGTTGTAAAGAAAATACTGTGAAAGTTTTTCTTTAACATGCCGATAAGATAAAAAGAACAGTGTGTAGTTTAATTTTTTCATAAACACTACGTAACTTTAATGTTTTTTTTAATGCGGATTATAAATCTTTGGTTCAGTTTATTTACAAAAACGTAAGGAGAAAGGATTAAAAATATTTTTATCCACTTTAAAAATCATATTTATGTTGTAAATATTTTGTAAAACATACAATAGGACGGTCAGACAATGTAATATATCTGATTAGATTTTGATAAATGTTAAGCCTATGTAAATTTATAAAATATTTAATATTTTTTTTAAATTTAAAAACACTATTATATAAATTAAAAATATACTTTGTATTTACCACTTTAATTAAAATATATAAATATTTCTCTACATGTTTCGATAGCAATGCTATTATCTTCAGGAATAAATGAATACTAAAAAATAATTTCAAGTATAGAAAAATGATAAAAAATTTAAATTTAAAATGAATGAAAGACAACTAAATATTTTCCTAAATTTTCTAAATAAAATCCATAAAAAAATTAAATTCACCATAGAAATAGGACAAAATTTTAACATAAACTTCTTAGACTTAAATATTTCTATTGTTAATAATAAATTTGAATTTAATATATATCGTAAAGATACTTATACAGATATTGTTATACATAATACTTCTAATCATCCATTTTCTCAAAAATTATCAGCTTTTCATTCTATGCTTAGTAGATTAGTTAATATACCATTATCAAATAATAATTTTAAAAAAGAATTAAATATAATTAAACAGATTGCAATAAATAATGGTTATAGTACTAAATTAATAAACAATATGTTAAACAAAAAGCTTAAGAAAAAATTTATTAAATCTTATGTATATCCACAAATAACTGATGTTAATAAACAATGGAGAAAAATATTATTTTTAAATAACAATACCTCAAATTTAATAATTAAAAACTTGCCAAATACTATCCAACCAGCTTTTTATACCAATAATAAATTAAAAAAATACATTTTAAATAACAAAGATAAAGATAATATTTTGAATAAATCAGGAGTATATAAATTGATTTGTAATGATTGCAACTATTTTTACATCGGAAAGACTTGTAGAAATTTCAGTATTAGGGTTAAGGAACACCTAAGATGTTTAAATAATAACAACTATTCTGAATTTGCAAATCATATTTTAGAAACCAATCATTCGTTTGATATAAATAAAGGTTTAAAAGTTTTACATACAAATACAACTGGTTTACAATTAGATAAATTTGAAATTTTAGAAATAAGAAAAAGTGTTAATAGCGAATTAAATTTAATAAATAATCAAATATTTTTTAAAAATAGCTATCTCTTAAATTTATTTTCATAGTAATATTAATAATGATAATTTTTATTTATATTTCTAATTTAAATGTATTATTCAATGTTTTATAATTATTTTGTCATTAACATTTTTAATCTGTTACTTACCTACTTTAATTCATTTTTGTTTATGCTCATATTTTGTATATTCTTAAATTATTGTTTTAAATTTAAATTTTTTATCATTTTTCTATACTTGAAATTATTTTTTAGTATTCATTTATTCCTGAAGATGATAGCATTGCTATCGAAACATGTAGAGAAATATTTATATATTTTAATTAAAGTGGTAATTACAAAGTATATTTTTAATTTATATAATTAATAATGATGCCACAAAGTTACCAAACATTTGAAGAAATTATAAAAACATTATGTTTATCGTAATGCGTAATAATACTATCAATATTTCGAAATAATAAATAATTCCGCTCCGACGTCCCTCTCGCCCTTAAACCGAGTTCTGCTGGACTTAATGCAGATATTAATTGAATTAATTTGTTTGATACTAGGTGGGAGTTTGTTCCATAACTTTACAGCTAAAAATTCAAAGCTTCTTTGTCCACTTGGGTACATTTAGCTTGTCTATTTGCTTTGCTCTGATATTAAGGTTATGTGAGGTGTTTGCCTTTTTGTTTTTTTTTTGAGTTGATAAACTAGAATATTTTTGGCAAAGATTTTTTGTATGCTTCGAACGTGATTAAAACTGATTAAAGATTTCCGTTGTTGACGTCTTTATGGAGACCTTTAAAATGGTGTTTATGATGCACTTCTAAGTTATATTTTGTATTAGTTGATGCTGCTAAGCCCCATATTAATATTTCATATTGTTAATTAAAGTGGTAGAAACTTTATTTCACTGTGAACCTCTTTGCCGTTCTTTTAATTTTCCGTGGACCCCCCTCCCCTTGCATGTCTGTCCAAAACTTTGGTAAAATACTGAACAAGTGGTATTTATTCACTCCGCAATGAATTGCTGCTGCTATGAAAATTTGTAAAAACTTGCACATGAAAGTGCCTGCATGGACGCAATTCGCTTTAAGTGCGCAGTAGGCTTGTCGAGCGAAACTTACTACGGTGCTTTACTATGCGTTTAAACTATGCGTGCAGCCTAAATGAACTCCGATCCGTGGACCCCCGTTTACATCTCGTGGACTCCCAGGGAACGACTTTGGGAACGTATCATCTAAACCATCAACAAAATCTTCAACATCACTGTTAGAGCCGGTACCCCTTAACCCTAGAAGAGTAATTTCAGTTGTTTCGACTAACACTGCGTGCATTTTATCTCTCCAACGAATACGTCGATCACGATAGTTCTCGGTGCCAACTTAGTCCCCGACGTGATCTTGCAAGGAATAACGCGCTACGTAGGTAAGTGCCGCCATTCACGATATCGGACACACTTGTTCGATCAGTCTGCGGAGAATTCAAATTATATTATATACATTCATGATATATATTCTATTTATATCCTTAGTTGACAAGATATTTCGTAATTTTTTTATGAAGTAGATGAGATCGATTAATGTGTGAATCCCCTCTATATATATATATATAAAAAATCAATGTAAGTTCATTCGTTTGTTTGTCCTCGATTTATCGAAAATTACTTGACCGGTTTCAGCTGAAAATAGCACAGTTTGTTTTTATTAGTGCCGGGAAGGTTTAGAAAGTAGTTTGAATGAAATCCAATATGTAAAACTCTTGCTATAACGTTTTAAAATTAGTATGAAAAACATTGAATCCGCCATGTTTTATTTAGGTTAGCCCATATATATAACACTCTGGTTAGCCACAGATTGCATATTCAAAAGAAGAAGGTTTTTTTGGGTAGAATATTTTCAAAATGCAAAACACGAGTAGGTACCTACTTAAGAACTTTATGATTTAGATATATTTTGAAAAAATAAACGTTTGGAATGAAATAAAATATTCAAAGAAATGTTTATTTATTTGTAGATAGTTAATTTCGCTGTCAAATCAATTATGGCACCCCAATGACATGTGAAAAATCCCGAGCAAGGCCGGGTGCACATTAGCTAGTATTATATATATCTAACATTTTGATATTTTCGAACCTTGATTATTGGTATAATGTCAGTTAAACTGAAAATAAAAATAAAAATTACGTTATAATTTAACAATTTAACTTAATAATAACTCTTTATAGAGATGATGGCACTATCAATTACTTATTTTGTATATTTGTTGGTACTTTTACATCGTGACCTTTGATAATTCACGATCTGAAATTTGATTAGGTCCATCTGACTGCAGGATTTATCTTATTGCTCAGATTATTATCTCCGTAATCTGCGATAATTAGCTAACATGGAAATTAATAGGTGTTTTAAGGTATCCTAATAAATAATAAAAACAGGCAATTAAATACGAATCATTAGCATAATTTAATATAACTCTATAAACTCGGAAAAAACTGGAGTCGTTTTGATAATGTTTAAAAAAAAACTAAACAACGTTGATTACATAATACGAGTATTTATTGAAATACCTATAAAAAAATATTTTTAATACTATACTTTTGGGTTTTTAAAAATCATTCCTACATAACTATAAATCAGGTCAACGTTATCTCTTATCTGCATGTTTCAGTAAATCAATGATCTATGACGTCATGATGTCGCACAGGTTTTAAAGTAACATACGATTGGTGATATCATTTTAAATATATATTTTAACGTGAAAAATGACGCCATATTGCTCGTTAATTTTTTTTTCTAACATTGTTACATAATTAACATTGTCAAAACTCTTTGAAAGCCGGATAATAATAATAATAATAATAATAGTTTTTGTGAAAAATCACCTGAAGGGCGCTGAAATCACCTCAAGGGCGCTAAAGGATAGTAAAGTTAGTACAGTAAAATCTCGATATAACGGACTAATGCGGGGGAGGTATCCGTTAAATCCAATAGTCCATTGTATGAAACATGCTTTCCAAGGCTGGTGAATTTTTATGATTTTAAACAGTGATGAGCTAGGAAAGCTAAGATGTATAAACTTTGATCCACAGAAATTTCTTATGCTATTAAATAGAAATAAATAAACTTTTTTTTTTACATTTTATATTCGTAAAGTAAATAAAGAAAAAAAAAACACAAACACTAAGAAAATTCTATTTACTCGAGAAACCCTTCAGTGATATTAATATTCCACGTCGACGCGCTTGCTTTCGGTAATCCTGATTTTAAAAAATAATCAAATTTTGTTTGCACATTTGAAATCTGGTGTTTTTTACAATCTCTCTCTAAAATCTCTCTAATCTCTCTAAAATTACGTAATTCTCTAAATGCGTGTAATGCAATGTTTGTTTCTAACGTCATTGGTGTAATGCAGTTGAATGATGAATAGTCATTATTACGTCGCTTCGTGTCTCATCTAAACATAATATTTATATCAAATGGTGATTTAAACATATATATTAAATGGTGATTTAAACATATATATTAAATGGTGATTTAAACATATATATTAAATGGTGATTTAAACATAATATATATCAAATGGTGATTTAAACATAATATATATGTAAAGAAAACCACATTACTTAATGTTAGCGCTTTCTTAATTCTGTAATTTCCGCGTTACCGACAGGTTAGTTGGTAGCCCGCTAGATGTAACTACTGACTAAACGGCCGTGACGTTTAACGAGAGCGCAATTTTATTATTGTAGCAATATGCTTTATAATTTTTAAGGAGATAAAAACACCTGAAATAGAAGCTTTAAATGTTGTTTCTTTTGTTTATTGCAGGTAAGTGAATATTTTGATCATCTTAAATTTCTTATTTTGTTATTCTTAAAATTTTAAATACCTATTATGAATAAAAGTCTTTTGTTTATTGCAGAGAAACGCAATTAAGTCTTATTTGAACCAAGTGTGTAACACCATTATAAAACATAATATATATATCAAATAGTGATTTAAACATAATATATATATCAAATGGTGATTTAAACATAATATATATATTTATATATATATATATATATCAAATGGTAATTTAAACATAATAATAAGTTTTAAGAAATAATAATTAATAATAAATAATAATTTCATAATCTTAAGTTTTAAGAACGCTAGTGAATGTGTCGAAACCGGTAGCGAATTTAATATATCAAAAATAGCAAAAGTACATTGTAAATAAAACTTCCAAACAAAATGTCTAGAAATTGCTATATAGTGAATGCCGGAAAAATACAAGAAACAAAAAAAGATAATCAACATTTTTACGACCACCTTTTTCACTTTTTTCTATTACGAAACCTTTTCTATACATTTACTATTTACACCTATCGCACCCGTCCTAGGACGGATTTTAAATATAATAACAGATACACAAACATATCTATATCTAGGCAGAGGAACCAAAAAACGAATTAAAAAAATGTACTCGTATATGCATAATATATAGATTTCATAAAACCGTTTATTTTGCGTCCATTCTATCAACAGTAGCGATATGCCCGACTGACCAGATAAGTTATTAAACCGGCAGATATTTTTTTCGTTGGTTTATGAACAACGCCAGCTTCCAGATTGCACAAAAACTCGTTTCAAAGAGAAGGGACCTTTTTTCCCCAGAAAAATAACGTTTCGTACTTCGTGGATTAATCGCACCAATTAATTAGAAAAACCGTATTAAAAAGGCAATATTTTCATGTCGGAGTTTTTTTTAAATTTTATTTATTGATGTTTGATTTTATTTAAGAGTCTCAAAAATCGTGAAGCAGAAAGAAGTGCAAAGTGGAATATGCTCTCAGTATCGTCCTGGTAAAAGATCTCCATTCAGAATCAAAAGGTTACTTTAGATGGCTTTAGCCGTATTTTTTGGCCGTGGTTGAGTGGTTACGATCCTTGGCTACGAATCTGGATGTGGCGGGTTCTAATCGCGGCGTGCGGAAGTAAATTTTATTTGAATGATTTGTGTTATTTAATAATTTAAAAAAAATATGCAGTATATTTGCGACACTTCCCAGAGTGGTAGATACTGTGAGTATCGCCGTTGTGAAAGACCACCATTCAGAATCGAAACGTTGCTTGAAATTGTTTTTTTTTTGCTTATAGCTGTGTTTGATGACCAGATCTGAATAGCCAGGTACATCCCCAACTCCTTCCCCTCCTCAACACCTTCAGCATCACAACATACCCCAATTGGGGATGCCATAATATCACTGGCTCCAGACGTTAGGAGCAGTTGGGACTCTTGTGTAGTATATCACATATAAAAATGATAAGAATATTAATTGTTAATTCGTAGGACTCCATTTCTTTTATTAATTGAAATAAATAATTTTTAATAATGTTGTTTTTCAGTTTTTTCAGTTTTCATTTCAGTTTTTTTTTATTAATGTGACAGCTGTTTCGGTGTTCAAAGCCATTTTCAAATTGAGGTTTGGCCACATTTGGTTTTATTTACCTCTACTCAATTTTTATTTTAATGGTGTTTGAAATGATCTTACAATATTAATGTCCTAGAGTCCTATGTTAATAGCCGTGTAGACGCGAATAGTAGAAATGGTAATTTCTCCTCATACGCAAGAGAGTCTACAATTTAACCAGTACTACGATGAACATACTGTGTCCTTTTTACGTGTGTTAAAAACTGTTCTGTTTTATCAGCGCGGCGGTATGCAATGTCAAAAATGTAGCAAAAGCCGCAGTAACGGGTTAAATCTCCTAGTTTAATAATACTTTTTATTTGCTTTCTTTAAAATCTGATCCCTCCCATACATTTTTTCCCATAATTTTACAAAAAATTGCATGATATGTGAAATAGCTTAATGATTGTTTAAAATATTAATTCTGAAGAAATGGGAACACATAAAGGCGCTGCCTATATGTGAGTCATATATGTACATGATATGAGTAGAATATATATTCTGTAAGTAATGTAACAGCAAAAGAGTTTTATTTTTTATTTACTTTTATTAATTTTAACATTTTACAAAAAAATGTAATGAAAAAAGTCCCCATAAACTACTCTTTTATAGTTTTTGCCTAACAAGAGCTTGTTGTTCAAAACTTTGTCTTAAATTTAAATTTAAGCTTACAATATAAAAAAAATACATATGTAACAAACTTAAAACATAAATATTTCTCAAGAAACTTATTCAAAAATATTTCTACAAAAATATATTTAAAAAAAAAAAAAAAACCTAAACGACAACAACAAATAAAACAACATTTCCTTATTATCTACAATACAATATAATTGCTTCTTCCAGCTAGCCAAGTTTTCAATATATTTTTTAACTGTTAAGTTTTAATACAGTTGCTTATTTTATTTCAGCGGGTAACACCTAGGAATCATGTGATCTAAAGTTCTCTGTCCCTATTTGTTTTTATGCTTAGGAACCATTAATCCTTCACCAAAATTGAGACGAGTATTGTAAGTGTGCTCTAGTCCATTTGTATTATATATAGGGTTATTAATGTGCTGAAATATAATGTTGTACCACAGAACTGATCTTACTGAAAGAATTTTGAGAATCTGATAAAAGTATGGAATATTATGCCTTTGTTCGTATAAACTTTTGTGAGCTAATAATTTAACCAATGTATTTTTTAGTGATTGAACATTATCGATGTATATTTTACATAAGTAAATTGGATATGTAATGGAAATTTTGGAATTATAGTTTAAGTATTGCAGTTAAGTGATACAGATAGAACTAACAAAGATTTTTAGAAGTAATATATTTACTTCTGTCAAGAAATGTTTTAAGGACCAACATAAAAAAAAAATATATGTTTCCAATTGAATTAATTTTGCAAATATTCTGAAATTTACTAGTTTTCTTTAACATTTATTTTTTCTTCTAAATTCATATATTTGTATTTATTTTTAAATACATTATCTTGACTAACTGACTAACTAACCATCACTCCGTTCTCCGCAGGGGTAGGCAGAGAGGACGGACTGCCAAATAATTCGGTCTTGGCATACACGTCTTGCTTCATTCACATTCATATATCGTCTCAAACATTCCCTTCTGTTATTCCGACTTCTGGGATGGCCCGACTCAAGTATTTGATTAACTTGATCGTGCCATGTCTTCCTCGGACGTCCCCGGTTTCTTCTTCCATTCATATATTCTCCTTACACTATCTTAGCCCTGATAGTTATGATATATAATATAAATGTCTCTTCATACCACATTTACTATATATATATGTTAATTTTTTCAAACTCCAATGTACCTGCTATAACACATAAACGTATAGATGTTTTTGTACACATTACCTTCTTTTTTTAATTTTGTCACCTCTTTTAACCTCTCATAGTGTATTCCAAATTCCCTTTCAATTAATGTTTATATATTCTGGCATTAATATTTTAATATATTACATTTTTAATATTTTAATTTAACAATGCATAATCTATCATAATATCACACTGAAATATCTATTTATTGTACATCCAGTCACCTACCACAGAACATGTTTCACCTAGTGAGGTAGGTAATGTAAACCATACAATAATATAATTATTTAAGACATATTGTGCTTACATTTAAACATACAGTATTGTATGAAACTGTATAACTTTCTTTCAATAAACGTGAATTTATCGACACTGAAACTGAGCTAACATGTATTTTATTACTTGACCATTAATAATTAATTCACACTCCTCTTCTATGCATAAGCAAATGCTTCCAATAGACGAATATTTTTTAATTTGCCCTCGACGGGTTATGAACCTCTGTACCCAAGGTTAAAGAGCTTACAGCTCCGTCAGTGAGGTCGTTAAATTAAATAGAAAATCTTCCATTCAGCAAAACAGATAGGTGACGTGAAATTCCCACTTAACACTGGCCGCATGTTTCGATTTACGCAAAAGAAACGTCACTAAAATGCGTGTTTTATTTTACTTTTACTCAGGCATGAATATTATAATGTTTTTTGGTCATATTCTAAAAAACTTTATTATTCACAATGATCAATATGATAATATCCGTAAGGTTCGTAAGTAGGAGATTTTGCACTTACATTGTTTATAAAAATACTCAAAAATGCCCGGTTAAACCAAAGGCCAAGGTGTGTTGTACTTTCAGTATTTAATGAAATCATCCATGATATTTCTAGTACAAAAAACAGATTTATTTTAGTAATGTATCGAAAAACCACATAATGTGTTTTTATTTATCATTTCTTGACAAAAAATGCCGCTGGATTTATTCCAATCAACATTCGTAGAAGTGACTGTGAAACAGACAAAAGTAGAAAAAAAGTCACACCCTCTGTTCTGTCAATTTTAAAATATTTATCCAAGTCAGTTTAACCTTTCGAGCAGTTTAAGTATATTTATAGCAAATACCTTCCCAATGATACGGTACATAAACTGGCCGGATCGAATCTCCGCTCGTATTGTGTGTATTGACTATTAACTTTTTGTCATGTTTGCTTTTTTGAGACAGGGGCGGACTTGGCATTTTGGCCCTAGAGTTTCCATTTGGCCCATCGCCGACGGCCAGGAATGCTTTATCCAATGGACCTAATACGCACATTGTAGAGTGAAGAAATTGCAGGAATCTGTGTTTGACTCATGTACTCGTATAATAATATGTCGAATTTTGAAACTGTCAATTCATGGTGGAATTCCATATTAAAATGATTTTTTATTCGCCTGAGGCCAGTCTGACGATGCCCGTGATATGGTGAAACCGGTCCGATCGAAAATAAATATGTGAAAAAGTTACAAAGGTTTTTTAATAAAAAATAACATTTTTATAATAATATGATTAAGGTCTCTTGTACAGGATCTTTGTTCCTTTGCTATTGCGTGCGCTGAGTTTCTATCGTCTGTCTCCATTTCACATTGGTTGAGTAATGTGCAAGTAAGATGCAAGAGCAAATGATATTCATTTTAATTAACCCCTTTGGGCGCTGAAATGCGAAAAGATATTTTTTGTATGTTTCTCAACGTGTAATAAAAATGTATGCCATTCGTTAGTTAGTTCTTGGCCTCCTGAACATGCAATTTTGTTACTCTGTTAGATTTATGCTCACGTGCATAGCTTGGCATTTAATTATAGATATTTATTATTTTGGATCTACAAGATGTCATAACTATGGCAATACTAAGCTTTGTTTTTGAAATGTGTTTTTCACATTTAAATGTTGTCACTTATTCGCGTTGGACAGTTCGTTTTAAAAAGAAACAAGGCAAATAATCAAAAATTATTTATTATCGTTTTTTTTAAATTTATATTTTGACCTATTAATTTTGATTTTCTTTTTTATTTAAGTACATGCTTATTTCGATACATAAAATTTTAAAAATACGAAAAAAACGCCATTCTATGTTCCTCCTTGCAAAGCGTTAAATAATAAAAAAATTTAAACACAAAATTATCTTAGAATATGACGTAGAATCCTCTCCTTTAAAGTGCCGTTTGGTTAATATGCCCTTGAATCATTGCCCTTTTTTTACTTTCTTTGATTTACCTATGAGCCATCTTTGTGTTGCCATTTAAAGCATTTTAAACGGTCACTGCGCCCTCAATTTTTGTCTACTTATAAATGTTAGACTGTAGTCACCGTGGTAACGGTTACTTTTTTTACAGTAACTTCATACAGGAAGCCCTGAGGGAAATAATTTCCCTCAAGGTCTATATCATCTTTGGGGATGCTGTGTAGAGGGTATTTTAGATATTAGGAAGGAGTGAACTTGGGTATTGAAGAGACCCATGTTGTAGGATGGAGGAAACACAGAGGCCGGCAGATCATTCCACAGCTAGGCTGTTGAACACAAGATCGAGTCGTAGAAGCGACCCGTTCTCATGTGACAAATGTCAACCGTGTGCAAGTGTTGGGCGCGCGTTTCGATCAATTACGCTAGTTCCTCAGAGCATCTTCCATTAAAATACCGATATAACAAGAGCAGCATTCCCACCTGACTTCTGTGCTCCAAAGATAGCAGTCCGATTGTTAAGATAACTTCTTATTTGTGTTCTTGCCTAAAAGTAAGTTAGTAATGTTAGTATAAAAATATAATCACAGCTCTGAAAGCCGAAAAATCTCATTAGAAAATTACAATATATTAATGATTTCTATCAGAACATGGACGGCAGATCCGCATAGTAGACTAGTTGATAAAAAATCGATTTAAATTTATTTTTTTTAAACGCAAGTCCGCCCCTGTTAAGTTTGAAATAGATAATAATACATGGTATTAGACGACAATGTCACAATGCATACAATTAATAATCGAGGTGACACGGTACATTATCGATAGGAGCTCTTCCTGTTACACAAATTCTGAAGAGGATATTACAGGCAGGGTCATCACATTACTTCTTCTTTCATACGGTTTCTGAGAAAGCAGTGTACATTCTGTATAAGAAAAATAATTATTAGAAAATGAAGATCAAGACTTCTCGCAGGGTGGCTTTCAGCACTTTTTTTATTTTTTTATATATGAATACCGCACAAGAGTCCCAACTGCTCCCAACCGTCTGGAGCCAGTGAGACTATTGCATTCCCAATTGGGGAATGTTGTGAGGCAGAAGGCATTGGGGAGGGGAAGGAGAAGCGGAAGAGGAAGGTAGGGAAATAGGGAAATACCTGGCTATTCAGATCTGGTCACCAAACACGGCTAAAAGCCATTTCAAGCATCGTTTCAATTCTGAATGGTAGTCTTTCACCAGGCCGATACTGAGAGTATCTTCCACTCCGGAACATGAGCAAATACACTATTATTTTTAATTAATTAATTGTGAAACAACACAAATTAATTAAATAAAATTTACTTGCGCACGCCGGGATTTGAACCCGCGACCTTCGGATTCTTACCCCTCGACCATGGAGGCCGTCAGAGTATCTTCCACTTGGAACATGCGCAAATACACTATTATTTTTAATTAATTAATTAGCACTTGAGAGGTATCGTTCTCCCACTTAAATATATCGTAAACTACTCGGTGTCTGGAAACTCGTGGTGCAAGCGGGAAACTCGGAAATTAAAAAAATACAATAAACAGCTAAGGATAATTCCGTAGCTACGTTTTTTTTTTAAATTTCCCAAAAAAACCAGCTTTGGACTTATTTACTCGAAAACGAAAGGTCAAATAAAAAAAAATTACTGGAAAATCGTCTCCACTTGTAATGTAGATTCACCAGTTTCCCTCTCGCACCACGAGTTTCCGACCACCATGTATTTGCAAAGGTCTCTACACGAGGGGTTGACGATTGAGAAATTGCTTCATGGATCTTCAGTTCTGAACTCTATTTCCAGAGCTGCCGTATAGTATATAGTATATAGGCCACTTCGCGTAGAATCACAGTACGTGTGTATGAGACAGCATGAACTTGCAGAAAATCGAAGATTTGTATGATTTACAAGATAGATGATTGGTTGAATATAAATTAAAAATATTTATACTAATAAGACATAAAACGATTTATTTAGCTAGAATATGGATATCATAAAATTTAATACAATGGAAAATTACTAAATTCGTTTTTAATGTTTACACATATCTTCTTCTTATCTTATTCGAGTCGGAGACCCATCGCTTTGACGAGGCGCCTCCAAGCGTCCTTATCTTACGCTACTTAAGCGGTTTCAGGCTCAGCCTCTTTTTGCACAGTCTCCTCCTGAGTCATTTCTCCCAACAATGTCTGGGGCGGCCCACTGGATGTCTTTTCTATGGAATACCACTTGGAATTTTCAATGGGATTTTATCTTCCGGTATTTGAGCAGGTCACCTCAATTGCAATTTTTCTATGAAGAGTTGAGCAGGCGTTCGATGTTTCGCTCATTTCGGATAGTCGAGTTTCTTATTCGATAACATTTTGTAACTCCTGCTACTTCTCTTAAAATCCTCATTTCGGAAGTTTGGATTCTAGAATGTGTTCTATATAAATTTGGTGACCGTATGTAAGCGGGTTTTTAATAAAAATTAAAATCATCGATTATTGGGAATTATTTTGACTTTTTTAATTAATTACTTTCCTACTTGTGTCACTCGTTTTAAAATTTTGTTTGTAATTTGTTTTATTTGCTTATTATTTGTCATTATTTTTAGTAAACTGCTTACCCTGACGAGGGGAGCATTGCTTCTGAAATATATAGCCATTTATATTTTAAAAACAGTGATTTAAATAAAGCAATTCTTATTAATTTATTAATTATGACACCACAAAGTGATGACGCATTTTTTGAAAAAAATTGAAATTGATTAAGCGGGCCTTATCGGGACCTAAATCTGGACCTGTTGAACTGAACACGAGTCAAGTGGACAACCACTCAGCCACCAAGCCAGTCTCTAAGTGAAACAATTATTTATTTTTAACTTGAATATAATATAATGCAGCAGCTATCACAGCGTACATCCTTGGGTTTAATTAAGCCACCTTGACATTTGTCGGCAGGTAAATAATATAAGACAGTTTGCGGATCGCTTCATTCAGAAAAAAGCTAAATAAATAATAATAATATATTGTCTAATTTAATTCTGTACAATTTATTCAAGGGGATACCAGTTCTTCGTGCAACTTTTGGATTTTCATCTCGTTAAGATGGCTGAGTTTTTTTTAAATACATATATTTTAATTTTGATACGCCGCTGCCCAGATAATTCCAAGGAGTGTGACCTAAACCGATATGGAAGTTAACTGATGTCGCTATTTTACATAAAACATCTATCATCATAGAATCTGTGAATTTAATTTATTTTTAATTTTATAAATTAATATGTGTTACTCAAAAAAAAATGGCACATTTGTGACACGTTTCAGAGAGGTACATACTCTTAGTATCGTCCTGGTGAAAGACCATCAAACAGAATCGAAACGTTGCTAGAAATGGCTTTAGCCACAGAGCAAATAATATACCGAGATGCCCTAATGCGCAAGGGGAAGAAATGAAAATATGGAGGGCGAGGGGCGAGCTAGGCGTGTCGCCAATTAAAGTAAAACAGTATGTAAGTAAAAAAGATGCGGTTTATTTATAGAAACCCAGTAATTAATTTGATCCTTTTTATAAATGTTTTGTAATTTGCAGCGGCAGTGAACTAGGCTGGTGTCAAATTGGGTGTCACGTTACCTTTGCGAGAGTAGGTCTATTAATTCTGACGTCAGTGGCTTTAGCCGTCTTTGGTGACCAGATCTGAATACCAGGTACTTCCCCATCTTCCTCTTTTATATCTCCTTCTCTTTCCAACTCCCTTCATCATTACAAGAAGATATCGGGGAAAACATAATCCAACTGGCTCCGGACAGTCAGGAGCGGTTGGGAATCTTGTACATATTTGTATTTAAAAATAAATTGATGTTGTCAGTTTACCCAAAACATTTCAACTCCTAGGACCCAGACAGGTCAATGAGATTGATTTTCAGTTCAAGAAAGATATTAGACATTTGAAAATGTTTGTTTAATTTCATCAAGAGCAGGAAGGAAAAAATAAGCTTACTTTGGGCACACAGACACGCCCACAACACACTTTTATCCGTTTATCTCTTCGGTGGCTACTCGGCAGATAATGTGTCAGAAATGAATAAAATATATTCATAAAAAAAAAATACATTATCATCATATTTACCTAGGAAGTTTGATTAATATAATACTGTAATGAATAAAACGGCGAATGCTTTTTAACGGTCAGCACCCAAAAATATACACTTTGTAGTCTGCTAACCCAAGAAATACTTCAAATGATTTATCTATAACTTCTACACGGGTAGTTACGGAAATGTATAAGATTTCAGAATACAAATATCTTCAAACTGTAATCTCTTAAATTTCATACGAAATACATACTTAATAAATGAATAAAAATTACTCTGTAATCACCACTTTATTAATATATACATATCAATATGTTTCGAAAGCGATGCTTTCCTCATCAGGAATATATACAGAATAATAAAAAACAATAATTTCAAATATAGACAAATGATAAACATTGAACAGAATAATGTAAGAATAGACAAATTATAAACACAAACAAAAATTGATTATAGTAGGTAATAATTATTCAAAAATGTTAATAAAAAAATATTATAACACATTGAACAACAAATTCATGTTAGAAATTAAAAAAAAAATACTTTTATTATTAACGTTAATTTAAAAATAAATTCAAAAGATAGCTATTTAAAAATATTTTAAATTATATTTAATTGAATATTAACACTTTTAATCATGTAATTAGTAGAGAAATTTTTAATTCATTTATTAATAATGACGCCACAAAGTGAATACCAATCCTTTGTAGAAATTATGAAGAAAGCACATACTTAATAACTTAAATAAACATTCAAAATTTTATTCACTGATTTTCAAACTAACGTAAATACTGACCCCGCTTATAAAGGCAACACTTCCATTATCTACGACTAGATTTGAGGTAATGTCTTTGAGAGAGATCCGACGGAAGAGGGGGGGCAGGTGAAAGCAAGATGGTGTGGAACATGACTTGACACGGCGGACAGAGCCGGGAGTTTTTTAGGAAAGAGAGTTAAATGTTTAAATTGTGCTGTGATTAACATTCGCCATCGAGCGTTTCAACACCATGTACCCGAAGTGGGTAGAATGGTCCTATAATTACGGATGGTGACTTGGAGTGACAATAGTCCAACTGCGCGTGCAGGAGCGCTGGATTTAAAAAAACCATGCCAATGATGACCGGGCAATAACGACGTTTGTACGGAGCGAAAGGTACCATCTTCTCGTATTGTTTATTGGATTCTACGGATGAAGTTTGCTGTGGCGGATGGCGCTGCCGTGAGACGTCACAGATCTCGCGGATGGTGTATGGAGGAATCGACGATCATCGGGACAAGCGCGGCCCTCCCTGGTGCACAAGACGAGATGCCGTCCACAAGAGCCATCCTATATATTTTAATACATTTCGTTGTAGTTTTAATCCTCCTCTCTACTCTTTTACGGTAACGAAAATGTTACAATTAGTATACCAATAAACCTCGTGTTTTATCAATACCAGGGTTTTATTTCTGTATCAGGAAATACATTCCGCTTCCCGTGCTTCATACATCAATTTCAGCCATGAATCCTGAGAGATAGAGTCGAGCATTTAAACATACTAGGGAATATGTAGCAATATATTTCAAAGAATTTTAAAAATATGTGTATTTCATACGGGTGGCTAGAAGAATATATACGGTCTCAAAATACAATAATCACTAAACTGTAATTAGTAAAGTTTGAAGGTTTTGGTCGTTAGAAACCTTAGACCTTTAGAAACCTTTGTAGTATTGCTTGAGTTAGCAGACTTGAGTTAGAGCAATTTTTTAATGCTGACCATTGAATTAATTTTTCCTATATTTAAAGGCTTAATACTACATTATTTATCTTCTATCTTAAAGACATATTATTATTATAGATAAAATGCAACCAAAACTCTCAAAAACTATTGAGTGGTACATTTTTTTTAATAGTTCGAAAAAATATTTCGATCTATTGAAATTCTAATTTAACTGGAGAAAATGAAAAAATCAGACGCTCACTATATTTTTATTAAAAATAAACAACACTTAAATTAATAAGAATTACTTTATTTAAACCACTGTTTTCAATGCATAAATATCTACACATTTCTGGCGCAAATCACCCCTTATCAGGATAATTAATGTACTAAAAATAATGACAAGTATAAGCAAATAGAACAAATTAAAAACATAAACAATAAGTGATGAAAGTTTGACGTCACAAAGTGAGTACGCATCTTTTGAAGAAAAAAAAAACAATTTTATTTATACGAATGCTAATCAGGTACCAATACCTTTCATACCGTTATCATGAATTACCGTACCTTTCATTCCCTGATCAAGAATTACCGTACCTTTCATTCCATCATCATGAATTACCGTACATTTCATAGGGTCATAATGAAATATCGTAGCTTTAATACTGTCCTCATGAATTACCGTACCTTTCATATCGTCATCATGAATTACCGTACCTTTCACACCGTCATCACGAATTACCGTACTTTTCATACCGTCATCATAAATTACCGAACCTTTCATACAGTTATCATGAATTACCGTACCTTTCATATTGTCATCATGAATTACCGTACCTTTCGTATTGCCATCAGGAATTACAGTCTCTTTCATTTCGTCATCATGAATTACCGTACCTTTCTATTGTCATCGTGAATTACCTTACGTATCATAACGTTCGCGTGAATTCCGTACCTTTCATACCGTCATCTTGAATTACCTTACCATTGATATCATCATCATGAATTACCATACCTTTCATATTGTCATCATGAATTACTATAGTACCTTTCATACCGTCATCATGAATTACCGTACCTTTCATACCTTCATCTTGTACTACCGTGGCTTTCTTACCGTAATCTTGAATTATCATACTTTTCATACCGTCATCATGAATTACCGTACCTTTCATATGTTCATCGTGAATTACCGTCCCTTTCATATTGTTTTCGTGAAGTACCTTAATTATGATATTATCATCGTGATTAA
Organism: Halesus radiatus; assembly: GCA_022606495.2. NCBI lineage: Eukaryota > Metazoa > Arthropoda > Insecta > Trichoptera > Limnephilidae > Halesus > Halesus radiatus. The sequence goes on along the minus strand of JAHDVE020000273.1, from coordinate 49,441 downwards.
CCGTACCTTTCATACCGTCATTATGAATTACCGTACCTTTCATATCGTCATCAGGAATTACCGTTCCTTTCATATGGTCCTCATTAATTATCGTACCTTTCATATGGTCATCATGAATTACTGTACCTTTCATACCGTCATTATGAATTACCGTACCTTTTATACCGCCATCATGAATTACCGCACCTTTCACATCGTCTTCATGAATTACAGTACCTTTCATATTGTCATCGTGAATTACCGTACCTTTCGTATTGCCATCATGATTAGTGTAGCTTTCATATCGTCATCATGGATTATCATTGCCTTTCAAATGGTCATCGTGAATTACCTTACGTATCATATCGTTCTCGTGAATTACCGTACCTTTCATATCGTCTTCTTGAATTACAGTACCTTTCATATCGCCATCATGAAACCGTACATTTCATAATGTCGTCATGAATTTCCATACCTTTCATACCATCATCATGAATTACCGTACCTTTCATACCTTCATCTTGAATTACCGTGCCTTTCATACTGTCATCGTGAATTATTGTACTTTTCATAGGGTCATAATGAAATATCGTACCTTTCATACCGTCATTATGAATTACCGTACCTTTTATACCGCCATCATGAATTACCGCACCTTTCACATCGTCTTCATGAATTACAGTACCTTTCATATTGTCATCGTGAATTACCGTACCTTTCGTATTGCCATCATGAATTAGTGTAACTTTCATATCGTCATCATGAATTATCGTACCTTTCAAATAGTCATCGTGAATTACCTTACGTATCATATCGTTCTCGTGAATTACCGTACCTTTCATATCGTCTTCTTGAATTACAGTACCTTTCATATCGCCATCATAAAACCGTACATTTCATAATGTCGTCATGAATTTCCATACTTTTGATACCATCATCATGAATTACCGTACCTTTCATAGCATTACCATGAATTACCGTACCTTTTATACCGTCATCATGAATTACTGTACCATTCATATCGTCATCGTGAATTACCTTACGTATCACATCGTTCTCCTGAATTACCGTACCTTTCATATCGTCATCAAGAATTACCGTTCTTTTCATATGGTCCTCAATAATTATCGTACCTTTCATATGGTCATCATGAATTACCGTACCTTTTATACCGTCATCATGAATAACCGTACCTTTCGTATCGTCATCGTGAATTACCGCACATTTCATATCGTCTTCTTGAATTACAGTACCTTTCATACCGTCATCATGAATTACCGTGCCTTTCATATTGTCATCATGAATTACCGTACTTTTCATACCGTCATCGTAAATTACCGTACCTTTCGTACCGTCGTAATGAATTACCTTACCTTTCCTATCGTCATCGTGAATTACCGTACCTTTTATACCGTCATCATGAATTACCGTACCTTTCGTATCGTCATCGTGAATAACCGCACATTTCATATCGTCTTCTTGAATTACAGTACCTTTCATACCGTCATCATGAATTACCGTGCCTTTCATAATGTCATCATGAATTACCGTACCTTTTATATTGTCATCGTGAATTACCGTACCTTTCGTATTGCCATCAAGAATTACCGTAACTTTCATATGGTCATCATGAATAACCGTACCTTTTATACCGTCATCATGAATTACCGTACCTTTTATACCTTCATTGCGAATTACCTTACCTTTCATACCGTCATTATTAATTACCGTACCTTTTATACCGTCATCATGAATTACCGTACCTTTCGTATCGTCATCGTGAATTAACGTACCTTTCGTATTGCCATCATGAATCACCGTAACTATCATATCGTCATCATGAATTACCTTACCTTTCATATTGTTATCGTGAATTACCTTACGTATCATATCGTTCTCGTGAATTACCGTACCTTTCATATGATCCTCATTAATTATCGTACCTTTCATATGGTCATCATGAATTACCGTACCTTTTATACCGTAATCATGAATAACCGTACCTTTCGTATCGTCATCGTGAATTACCGCACATTTCATATCGTCTTGTTGAATTACAGTACCTTTCATAATGTCATCATGAATTACCGTACTTTTCATACCGTCATCGTAAATTACCGTACCTTTCGTACCGTCATAATGAATTACCTTACCTTTCCTATCGTCATCGTGAATTACCGTACCTTTTATACGGTCATCATGAATAACCGTACCTTTCGTATCGTCATCGTGAATTACCGCACATTTCATATCGTCTTCTTGAATTATAGTACCTTTCATACCGTCATCATGAATTACCGTGCCTTTCATAATGTCATCATGAATTACCGTACTTTTCATACCGTCATCGTAAATTACCGTACCTTTCGTACCGTCATAATGAATTACCTTACCTTTCCTATCGTCATCGTGAATTACCGTACCTTTTATACGGTCATGAATAACCGTACCTTTCTTCGTATCGTCATCGAATTACCGCATCGTCTTCTTTGAATTTATAGTATCTTTCATACCGTCATCATGAATTTCATCAAAAGTTTCTTCTATAATGGTCATCGGTTATGAATTACCGTACTTTTCATACCGTCATCGTAAATTTCCGTACCTTTCGTACCGTCATAATGAATTACCTTACCTTTCCTATCGTCATCGTGAATTACCGTACCTTTTATACCGTCATCATGAATTACCGTAACTTTCGTATCGTCATCGTGAATTACCGCACGTTTCATATCGTCTTCTTGAATTACAGTACCTTTCATACCGTCATCATGAATTACCGTGCCTTTCATAATGTCATCATGAATTACCGTACCTTTCATATTGTCATCGTGAATTACCGTACCTTTCGTATTGCCATCAAGAATTACCGTAACTTTCATATGGTCATCATGAATAACCGTACCTTTTATACCGTCATCATGAATTACCGTACCTTTTATACCTTCATTGCGAATTACCTTACCTTTCATACCGTCATCATGAATTACCGTACCTTTCGAATCGTCATCGTGAATTAACGTACCTTTCGTATTGCCATCATGAATCACCGTACTTTTCATACTGTCATCTTAAATTACCGTACCTTTCGTACCGTCATAATAAATTACCTTACCTTTCCTATCGTCATCGTGAATTACCGTACCTTTTATACGGTCATCATGAATTACCGTACCTTTCGTATCGTCATCGTGAATTACCGCACATTTCATATCGTCTTGTTGAATTACAGTACCTTTCATAATGTCATCATGAATTACCGTACTTTTCATACCGTCATCGTAAATTACCGTACCTTTCGTACCGTCATAATGAATTACCTTACCTTTCCTATCGTCATCGTGAATTACCGTACCTTTTATACGGTCATCATGAATAACCGTACCTTTCGTATCGTCATCATGAATTACCTTACCTTTCATATTGTTATCGTGAATTACCTTACGTATCATATCGTTCTCGTGAATTACCGTACCTTTCATATGGTCCTCATTAATTATCGTACCTTTCATATGGTCATTATGAATTACCGTACCTTTTATACCGTTATCATGAATAACCGTTCCTTTCGTATCGTCATCGTGAATTACCGCACATTTCATATCGTCTTCTTGAATTACAGTACCTTTCATACCGTCATCATGAATTACCGTGCCTTTCATAATGTCATCATGAATTACCGTACTTTTCATACTGTCATCTTAAATTACCGTACCTTTCGTACCGTCATAATAAATTACCTTACCTTTCCTATCGTCATCGTGAATTACCGTACCTTTTATACGGTCATCATGAATTACCGTACCTTTCGTATCGTCATCGTGAATTACCGCACATTTCATATCGTCTTCTTGAATTACAGTACCTTTCATAATGTCATCATGAATTACCATACTTTTCATACCGTCATCGTAAATTACCGTACCTTTCGTACCGTCATAATGAATTACCGTACCTTTCATATTGTCATCGTGAATTACCGTACCTTTCGTATTGCCATCATGAATTCCCGTAACTTTCATATCGTCATCATGAATTATCGTACCTTTAATATTGTCATCGTGAATTACCTTACGTATCATATCGTTCTCGTGAATTACCGTACCTTTCATATCGTCATCAAGAATTACCGTTCCTTTCATATGGTCCTCATTAATAATCGTACCTTTCATATGGTCATTATGAATTACCGTACCTTTCATAGCATTACCATGAATTACCGTAACTTTCATACCGTTTTCATGAATTACTGTACCTTTCATATTGTCATCTTGTATTACTGCCTTACCTTTCATACCGTCATTATGAAATACCGTACCTTTCATACCTTCATCTTGAATTACCGTGCCTTTCATACCGTCATCGTGAATTATCGTACTTTTCATACCGTCATTATGAAATACGGTACCTTTCATATTTTCATCATAAATTACCGTACCTTTAATATCGTCTTCTTGAATTACAGTACCTTTCATATCGCCATCATGAAACCGTACATTTCATAATGTCGTCATGAATTTCCATACCTTTCACACCATCATCATGAATTACCATACGTTTCCTAATGTCATAATGAATTACCATACTTTTCATACCATCATCGTGAATTACCGTACCTTTCATAGCATCACCATGAATTACCGTACCTTTCATACCGGAATCGTGAATTAACTTACGTATCCTTATTATTATTATTGTTCTTTTCATACCATCATCATAATTTACCATACCTTTCATATTGTCATCATGAATTACTACCGTACCTTTCATATCGTCATTATGAATTACCGTACCTTTCATATCGTCACCATGACTAACTGTACCTTTAATATCGTCATAATGAATTGCCGTCCCTTTCATATTTTTTTCATGTATTACCTTTGCTTTCATATTGTCATCGTGACTTACCGTACCTTTCATATCGTTATCAAGAAATACCGTTCCTTTCATATCGTTTTCGCGAATTACCATACCTTTTATATAGTCATCGAGAAATATCGAATCTTTCATATCGTCACCGTTAATTACCGTACCTTTCATATCGTCACCATGAATTACCACCGTACCTTTCATATTGTATGAAACACACACATTCACTTGGTCCTGATTTTTTACCAGTCTTTTTTCTGAAAGGATGTGTTGATTTTTTAAAGCTACCACTAAGCATTATATTCAACCTCTTGTTAGAAACTGGTATATTTCCTGATTCCTAGAAAGTCTCAAAAATTTGTCCTATTTTCAAAAGCGGGTCATAGAGTATTTTAAATACATTTTTTTTTAGTTTTGACGAAATTTAAACTTGAAAAACCTTGTATTAGAATAAAACAAGTAAATATTAATTAGTAAACGTTATTGGGAAAAATCACCCCAAGGTTTTAATTTTTTCATTTTGAAATGTTTGATACAATAAAAATAAGTAAATATTAATTAGTAAACGTTATTGGGAAAAATCACCCCAAGGTTTTAATTTTTTCATTTTGAAATGTTTGATCAAAACATTTATAAAATGGTTGAACAGACATCTGTGGAAAATTGGCTATTCTCTATATTCGCTATATTGGCCATTTATAATATCGGAACAGCATGGGTTTAGAAAGGGCCGATCAACAGACACGAACCTATTGGTACTCACAGATTATGTATCAAAATCCTTAGATGAAGGCTACCAAGTTGATTGCTCATACAATGATTTTTCGAAGGCTTTTGATACTGTAAATCATGACATCTTATTAAATAAACTGTCAATGGTAGGTTTTTCTTTACGGTTTCTGATATTCTGTGCCAGTTATTTTAATGGAAGAAAAAAATTTGTATCGCATGGAATATTTTTGTCTAAATTATTTCCTGTGCTCTGTGGAGTTCCTCAGGGCTCTAATTTAGGCCCTTTCCTTTTTTCTATTTTTATTTACGATATCGCAGAGAGCATTCTGCATTCCAGGTTTCTTCTTTTCGCTGATGACCTAAAACTGTTCTTAGAAATATTAACTTTAGAAGACTGCAATCGACTCCAATTTGATATTGATAGAATTATTGATTGGAGCAAGAGAAACCAGATTGAGTTCAATATTTCTAAATGTTTCATTCTTTCTTTCACAAGGGCATGTCATACTTGGTTTTACCGGTATAATATGAATGCCCGAAGTTTAAAACGTGTCTCCACTATGAAAGATCTTGGTACCGTGTTTGATATTAGGCTGACATTTCATGCTAATATTGAAGTCACCTGTAGTACTTTATGAAAAATACTGGGTTTCGTCCTACGTACTTCAAGGAATTTTAAAGACACTCGGGTTTTCATAATTTTATATAACTCGCTAGTAAGGCGTAGGTTTGAGAGTGGGTCGGTGGTTTGGAGCCCACATCAGGTGAAGTATTCCCTCACGTTGGAGAGAGTTCAGAATTTTTTTTTAAGATTTCTTTACTTGAGGGAGTATGGCTACTACCCGTGGCCCTATCCTGCCGATTTTCTCATTGTGGCACATTTCTTCAGACTGATTCGCGGATGGTTCGAAAATTCGGCTATCATGGAGAGCATTCATTTCTATTTCCCGATGGTTATCTCCGTTACCGACATCATAAACTGTTTTATGTCCCGGCCTGCAGGACAAACTTGCCGGTCATGCCGGCAAGTCATGCCGGTGGGGAAGGCAATCTTGCTATTATTAGAATGACTTCGGATATCGACATATTTAGCATCAATGAAGCTGCATTTAAACGTAAAGCTTTGTTGCTACTTGTATAATACCAGTATGCCTCATATACAATTTACAGAGATTTTATGTATGTCTAACTTATTTTCAGTTTTAATTTTAATTATTTTTTATAAGTAATTATTTTGGATGTTGTACATTCTGCATCTTTAAAAATGTCTTAAAATGTAAATTTTGTAAAATTTTTAATACGAATAAAGAGTTGAATTGTCATCATGAATAACCTTACGTATCATATCGTTATCGTGAATTACCGTACCTTTCATACCGTCATCATGAATGAAATACCGTACCTTTCATATTGTAATCGTGAATTACCTTCCGTACCATATCATAATCGTGGATTATCGTTCCTTTCACATCGTCATCATGAATTACCATACCTATCATATCGTTATCATGAATTACCGTAACTTTCATATCATCATCGTGAATTACCTTACGTATGGTATCGTCATCGTGAATTACCTTCCCTCTCATATTGTCATCATGAATTATCTAATCTTTCATACCATCATAATGAATTACCGTACCTTTCATACCGTCATCTTGAATTACCGTACCTTTCAAATCGTCATCTTGAATTACCGTAACTTTCATATCATCATCATGAATTACCATACCTTTCATATTGTCATCATGAATAACTACCGTACCCTTCATACCTTCATCTTGAACTACCGTGCCTTTCATTCCGTCATCGTGAATTATCGTACTTTTCATACCGTCCACATGAATTACCGTACCTTTCATACCTTCATCTTGTACTACCGTGGCTTTCATACCGTCATCGTGAATTATCAAACTTTTCATACCGTCATCGTGAATTACCGTACCTTTCATATGTTCATCGTGAATTACCGTTCCTTTCATATGTTCATCGTGAATTACCGTCCCTTTCATATTGTCTTCGTGAATTACCTTAATTATGATATTATCATCGTGATTAACCGTACCTTTCATACCGTCATAAAAAATTACTGTACCTTTCATACCATCATCATGAATTACCGTACCTTTCATATTGTCATCATGAATTACCGTGCCTTTCATATCCTCTTCATGAATTGCCGTCCCTTTCATATTTTCATCATGAATCACCGTACCTTTCATATCGTCATCATGAATTACCGTACCTTTCATATCGTCATCAAGAATTACCGTACTTTTCATATCGTCTTCGTGAATTACCGTCCCCTTCATATCGTCATCATGACTTACCTGACCTTTCATAATGTCATCATGTATTAACGTACCTTTCATAATGTCATCATGTATTAACGTACCTTTTATTCCGTTCTCGTGAATTACCGTACCTTTCATATCTACATTATGAATTACCGTACCTTTCATACCATCATCATGAATTTCCGTACCTTTCATACCGTCATCATGAATGGTATACCGTACCTTTCATATCGTAATCGGGAATTACCTTACGTATCATATCGTCATCGAGAATTATCGTTCCTTTCATATCGTCATCATGAATTATCGTACCTTTCATATTGGCATCGTGAAATATTATACGTATCATATCGTCATCGTGAATTACCTTACCTTTCATATCGTCATCATGAATTACCGTACCTTTCAATAAGTCATAATGAATTACCGTACCTTTCATATCATCATCATGAATTACCATACCTTTCATATTGTCATCATGAATTACTACCGTACTTTTCATACCGTCATTATTAATTACCGTACCATTCATACTTTCATATTGAATTACCGTGCCTTCCATATCGTCATCGTGAATTATCGTACTTTTCATGTGGTCATTATTAATTACCGTACCTTTCATATCGTTATTTTGTATTATCGATTCTTTCTTATCGTCACCGTAAATTACCGTACCTTTCATATCGTCATCATGAATTCCCCTACCTTTCATATTTTCATGATGATTTACCGTCCCTTTCATATTGTCACCGTGAATTACCTTACGTATTATATCGTCATCGTGTATTACCGTACCTTTTATATCGTCTTCGTGAATTACCATACCTTTCATATAGTCATCATGAATTACCTAACCTTTCATACTGTCATCATGAATTACTTTACCTTTCATATCGTCATCATGAATTTCCGTCCCGTTCATATCGTCATCATGAATTACCGTACCTTCATATTTTGATGATGAAAATAAGGTAGTATCGACGCCTGATTGGCATCATTAAATGAAAGTGGTAGCAAACGAAGTTATTGTATTATTTATAAATATGAAATCACATAACAAAGCATTTACAAGTCAAAATCTGTTGTTATAATTTAAGATTACCAACATGTTGTATATTCATGTATGACAAAATATTACTTATGCAAAAACTTTATTAGTTCTCACTCTTTCTGTTCGAAATTAAAGTGCATAGGCCAATGGTTCGTTTGAACCTCTTTTTTAGCCTTCGCATTTATCAAAATCAAATCAGAAATATAAAAATTACGGTATGTTAATAAAATGCAGTGAGGTGTGTTATTCTGTTCACAGACATTCCCGGGGGCTCGGGAGGGTACCGCAATGCCACCGCTATTTAAATGAACAATACAATTGTTTAGATACATGTAAATTGTAGGACGGATCATATGAATATTTGTAGATTATATACTCTTATATCAATGGGGAAATTTATGTAAGAATACATTGGCCTCAAAAAACTGTTCAACTCAAATCCGGTTGGTAAGTCCAACTAGAGTATAAGATCAACACAATTATCATTAAAACTATTATGACCTGATCTAGGTCTCTGCGAGACAGGGATCAGCCTTGTCCCAACAACAACTCTTCGACTGTCTCTTATTACATCTGTATATTCGTCGAACTGTCGAACGTCCTTTGCCAGGTCAATTTAATTATAATAAAAACAGGATTTTATTTATAATAAAATCGAAGTTTGATACCTATCTAATTAGAATTATGCATGCGGATGTACTTTTGTATAATTTAGGCATTTATATAAATGGTTTTAAATTAAATATGTTCTCGTTCAAATCAGCATTCCTATAAAAAAATCTTAATTCTCCCCAACTAATACGGCGATTCGGTTTTTAAGGTTCAAGATTTTCTTCATGCTTTCTGAACCAGGCACGAACGCTTTAAAATGATCAACATCGACACGTAAAATGTTGTTTTATGAACAAGAGTACAAAACGGTAATTAGTCAACAATATCTGTAATTAGTCGACAAAATCGGTAATTAAACGACAATATCGGAATTAAATCAACAATATCCGTAATTAGTCGACAAAATCGGTAATTAACCGACAATTACGGAATTAAATATACGATATCTTTTATTAATCGATAATATCGGTAATGAGTCAATAATAGCGAAAAATAGTAATAGAAAATCAGTAAGTAGTTGACAATATTGGTAATCAGTCAATAATATCAGTGATTAGTCAATAATTAATCTACAATATCATGAATTATTTGACTAAATCAGTAATTTATCGGTAAGTATTTGACGATACCGGTAATTAGCCGCTTTTCGCACGACCGCAAATCGAACATGACTTTTGTCAGCTGACAACTTCACAATTATTGTTTTCTTTCTCAATGCCGTTTGCTGCCTAGATAAGTTTGTCTACAAGTCGATAAAAATCGTTAACATAAATTCGTTAACGATGTACTGTGTTCGAGTTACCAGTTAGTCGGTGTACCAGTTTCCCACAACTTGTATACCTTTCTACGTCCGTTCATTCATGTCTCCAAGAAAAAGCACCATTACACTGTATAACTTCACCATCAAAAGTCGAATGTAATTTATTCATTATTCAAGTGATGCTGTCACCGCCGTTTGAGAGTAATCTTGACACCTCAGTGCCAAAAATAATTATCATGTAACAACACTAAATATTTAATGGTTCAGTCATTAAACCCACTGCGGGTGACCTTGGAATTGAGGATAGTCAATGCCAGCCGTCGATACAGAAATCAAAAGGTTGACATTTGGAAAAAACGAGAGAAATTTCTCTTATGCTCGATATAATATATTTTCATGGAGGGTAAACATTTCGTGTTGTAAACGTTATGCATTTATGATGAAATTAATAAGTTAATACATTTTAAAATTAATATTAAAATGCCGATCGGTTTCGCTTCTACCCAATCTTCACCAGAGATGTACAATCAGATAGTAACCATTTATACAAAATATCTCAAACGTTAGTTTTGGTGTAAAGAAATTTATCCATTTTCTCTGCGATTTTTAGCTGACTGTAACTATTTCTTGCTAATATTGTCATGTTCAAGATGAGCTATAGAGTTTTGATATTTACAATTTGTAGCTAACTTCATTGTTCAAAGTTTAAGGGTATTGGTATATGAAAAATCCTTCGCTGTAAGTTTGAATGGGACTCGACAAAAAGAGGTTTGGCGTCATAAAATTTGAAAGGTAATTTTCTGCCTTTAATGCTCAAATAAGAGCATCATTTCTATAATGTGCTTTAAAAAATCGTTTGACTATCGGACAAGAATTCAAGTCACATTGTTTGTTTAATTTTTTTTAAAGGTACAACAATTAAACGATGGGAAAAAAACGATTTTGGAACTTAAGACAGTATATTATATTATGTACTAGGTACTTGTAGGCATTAAAAGAAGCCAGTGAACTCAAACTCAAGCTATCGTACTTTATTAATCGTTATCGTGTTTAATTCGTGGAATTCCATTAAGCTAATTAAATTTACAGTGTTATAATTGTACTTTAGTTAAGGACCTATCTGGGAGAACCTATATCAATGATGTCATCACTAGTCACTAGTTTTTTTTGATGCCCGTTTTACATATTATAAAGTTGATTGTGTTTTTTCTTCGGCCCTGGAGACTCAAAGGTCTTCTGGGTAGGGCACTTTTTATTGGTTGTGGGTTAGACTATCCTGTACACCGTTAAATAAGTCATTGAGTGTTTAAAAAAAAGGTTATTAATGGTATGCATTGCGAAAGGGAGAGAAATTGTTGAAGGCTTTAATAAAATATCACCCATAAACAATAGGGTACTTGTGTATAAACACTGTAGCGAATTAATTAAAATTACGAGTAAAAACACATTATAAATGTGAAAACCACACAGATTTCAGAATTTTAATTGCTTTCTAACTAAATCGGTTTTACCGATAATAAATCACTACCCATCCACATTTTAAAAGGAGTGGTAGTAAATCAAATAATAAAAAGAAGTCGTCACAATGTGGATTAACCACAGTTTGAAAACAGCATTAAACGCCGAAACAGCTGTCACAATAATAACAACTAAAAATACTTGCAGGACTTAATAATAACATTATTAAATTTGATTTACATTAAATTTAAAAAAATAAAATAAATGAAGTTCTACGAATTAAACACAAAAACAATTAATAAATATGATATTTGGTACATCAATTGTACAAGCATGCATTAGTACGGTGCGCAAGTACATAATATAACATAAACATACTTGTTTTTTACATGAATACCGCACAACTTAACTGCTCCCAACCGTCTGGAGCTAGTGAGACTATGGCATCCCCAATTGGGGAATGTTGTGAGGCTGAAGGCATTGGGGAGGGGAAGGAGAAGGGGAAGAGGAAGGTAGAGAAATACCTGGCTATTCAGATCTGGTCACCAAACACGGCTGAAAGCCATTTCAAGCAACGTTTCAATTCTGAGTGGTGGTCTTTCACCAGGGCGATACTGAGAGTATCTTCCACTCTGGAACGTGCGCAAATATACTATATATTATTTTTAAATTAATTAATCGAGAAACAGCACAAATTAAGTAAATAAAATTTACTTGCGCACGTCGGGATTTGAACCCGCGACCTCCGGATTCGTAGTCGAGAGCCTTACCCCTCGACCATGGAGACCGTCTATACATTATAAATAAACTTCATAGTATGGGTTATCGGGCATACTTTCATAAAATTAATACACTCGTATAGTCAAGTTTTTAAAGTACGAAAAAAAAGATTCAGTCGGTTAGATTAGATTAGGTTTTATTCTTTTTTTTCGTACTTTTAATGGACTTTATATCACTTTAAAAAAAATGCCGATTTAATCGTGTATTGAAGAGTCATGGATTGTTGGTGCTTTATTTATTTATTAATTGTTTTGGAACATTTACAGAGTACGAGCATGATTATATTTATAAAATTAGCATTGGGAAGTGCGTAAGTGTTAATAATTTAGACAATAGTGTGATGAAATATTATCTTCCCATAATGAACTGACAAAATAGATTAAACAAAAGAACAAGAAAACATTTGGTGGTTTTAAAACATAAACACGTGTTTCTAATTTGGAGGTTAGGACATTACAGAAAACATACTCCAAAGAAGAAAATCAAATCTTGTATCGAACCATGAACCGAAATTATCATATGAAGATTTCAAATGTGGGCGTTTTTGTTCACAGCGATGTGCCAGTTGTTGTTAAATGTCCAAAAAGGGATTGAGACAGCCTTGACCTTTACAAATAGTTATTCAAATGGTATTCTAAACAGACGGACATCGTTTTAAGGCCTAATCCGTTACTTTTAAAGATGATATAAAATTCGATGACCAAATATATGACGTGTCAATGTTGGCTGTATCCCAAACCTAAGTTTTTAATGAAATGCATAAACTTTTTAAATGCAGACAAAGCATGAATACGTGTGAGATCGCGGATTTGAACCGCTACTCCTTGTTAGGCCACTCTCCGACGGTCCGGTAGGGAATCGACATAAACCGGGTGCTGCAAAAATGCAGGCAATGTTTCGCGATATTTTCTCCATCGACTCTCTGACGGGTCTGCAGTGATTTGTAGCGGGGCCGGTAAATTGCAGATTTCTGTTATGTTTACCGTTATCGGATCTGTCAAACTCGAGATCAAAAAATGTCGGGGGAATCAAGTGAAGACGGGGCTCTTGTATCCTATTTATTCCTTCGAATGAGACAAAAAAGGCGGAGGTTTTGGGTCCACCCCTACAATGAACGTAATATTCATTGTAGGTTATTTGTTACTGCCAGGAAACTGTCCGAAGATGATGTAAAATTCCGGAAAATGTACCGAATGTCAAAAAAAAAACATTCCAAAAACTGGTCCAGCGCGTTGCTCGTTGGATATTACAAAAATGAATGCCAATATGAGGGAGTGCGTTAGTGCTGAGGAAAGAGTTTTAATAACCCTTTAATGCATATGCCAGTAATTTATAGTTATAAAGGAGTGCATATTTCTCTACCTCCATTATTAGCCAAAATTCATACCCGCTCCGTGTTTGAATTCAAAGGATAAATGACGCGTAAACGATCGAAACACAGTGCATAGATTTACTAGGGGCGTGTTTACCGAGAAGCTACTGAATTGTTGTCCCGCTTGTGGTATAACTGAAGTATGTCGCGCAGCTCCCGCTTCCCCCCCGAGTCGTGAGCTAGAGCCCATTAAAATGTATGGCGCAGTGCCCTGTCGGTATCACGCATGAGGTTTATGTCGATTCCATACCGGACCGTCAGAGAGTGGCCTTAATTTAACGTACAGATAACAATAACAATCAGGGCGCCAGGTGGCCTAAAGCTCATCGACATCGAAGACCTAAAAAAATCATGGAATTAAGAATCTATTCCATGAAAAAAAAAACTATGCGGAGAAAGAGTACCATTTTCCAGGGTATTAAATGAAATGCAGATGTAAAATACCAACATGAAAGTTCATTTCAATTCAAAGAAATATATGACATGTTACACGTCAATCTACGTAAAGTTAGTGCTTTTAACAATGGGCTGTAGAAAACTGAAATGGGCTGGAGAAAATTGAATCGCAGATAACGTGAAATGAAGTGTATGCCTCCAGCGGCGTTGCAGATGGACAGCGGAAGTTCCGACTCACAGCTGCTGGCTTCATGGATGCTGAACTCGCCAGCCATCCGCGCTCCCAACGAAGAGTGCATATGGTCTCTGTCTGGACTCTGGAGCAATCGCAGAGGCTTAGCGCCACCAGAAGTCATTGGGATCGCCAAGACTCCAGGGCGATGTCAGCTAGCCGATATTTATACTCCGCCCATTGGCTAGACAATCGTGGAGGTCCCAGCCAGCACCACCTGAAGTTGCCGGGATCGCCAAGACTCCAGAGCGATATCGGCCAGCCGACGTAGATGCTCCGTCCACTGCTGGGACAATCAAAACCCCAGGGCACGTCGGGAGGTATAAACGGTGCAGATGGCACTGCGGCATCAATTTATCAAACTTGGGGTATCGCATAGCATGTCCGAGCGTCGTGATGATCGGCGATGACCCTGGCATCCCTGGAGACCGGTAGATTCGAAGAGATTATCATGACCTTGAGCGGGAGCTGCTGTCCCTCTGAACAAAGCTGAACAGTTATGCCAACTGTCTCGGGCACACATTGAAGTGTCAATTGTTTCTGAGTAAAGGTACCCCCACACTGAAAATTGAATTCAAAGTCACTTACAATCTTCTTCTCCAATCCCCCCCCCCCCTTTACAACTCCCTTCTGCCTCACAACGTATCCCAAATTAGGGATCCCATATTCCCACTAGTTCTGCGTAGTTGGTATAATTTATTATTGGTGCTGGGATGTAATAATTTCCTTGCCTCCACTCCCCCTAGTTATTTAAGCATTAGCCTTTCGACACACATTAGTCCGCAAGCTTTTTTGAGATGTTATTATTTGGTCTCTAACATTTTTTTGAAATTATTTTTTACTAATTTCATTCGGTTTTTTAATATAATGACGCACATTACGGAATTAAATATGATAACTAACATATTTGTATTAAAGTGAGGTACAATTTAGAGTCCAATTAAAATACAAACTCTTTATTAAGTTGAATAAATCCAAATTGTCAGAAACAGAGAGGATCCTTATTGGTCATAAATTAGAATATATATTTTATATGAAAACTACCATTTAACGTTCATCTATAAATTACACCAGGAAACAGCAGAAAAATAAACAAACTCATTCATGTGGGTGATGCAATATCATTTTAAGTAAAATCCTTATTATGTTCTCATTTTATTACTAAATCATAGAGTAATGTATTTGTGTTCATAATTAATGGCTTTCATTAAACTGGCGTAGGATGTCTGATTTGGTTCGTGATAAAGTCAATAATTAGAGGATGAACTCAGCGGTGGCTTCGGGAGTTGGGCACACGATGGACTTTTAATAATATAATTTATTAATCTTTACTACGAATTGATTTACACAAAAATCAAAAATATGCTTCGGTTAAATTGAATCTTTTCCTATAGTTTCCCTTGATTAGAATTATAATCAAATTTAGTAATAATAATTATTCTGAATGAGCAAAACATATTCTGAAAACCAATCATTTTGATATAAATAAAGGTTTAAAATTTTTACATACAAATACAACCGCTTTACAATTAGACAAATTAGAAAAAGTGTTATTATTCAATTAAATATAATTAAGAATATATATTTTTTATATAGCTATTTCTTGAATTTTCTTTCATATTAATATTAATAATAAAAATAATTTATTTTTTTATTTCTGATATAAATTTGTTATTCAATGTTTCATAATATTTTTTATTAAGATTTTTGATTAATTATTACCTGCTTTAATCAATTTTTGTTTACATTTATAATTTGTCTATTCTTACATTATTGTGTTCTATGGTATTATAAAATTATAAAATAATATGCAAAATGACTGCCTCAACACAGGCTAGCCTAGTGAGGCGGGTTATAATAATAATAATAATAATAATAATGTTTTTATTTAATTTCTAATACAATTACAAACATGTTATATTTAATACGTAAGAGAAATTACAGGTACTTATTTAATATATGTAAAACAATGAAGAAATATACTAAAAATAAAAAAATAAATAAATTCAGAGATATTTAAATAAATTCAGGCAGTGGTGAAGATCGCGTCAATGAGAAGAGATTCTTTCAAGAATCAATAGAATTTCCCTTTTGAATCTTTCCTAACTGACGCAAAATATGTCGATATCCTGTGAGATTTTGTTCAGGAGCAATATACTCCTCCCCACCGGGAGAACCATTGGCAGGTTGGTTCTATAGGTAGGAAGATAGAATAATCTATGACGACGCTGTCTTAGATAGTCATCAGGAACATAAAGACTTATGCGTTCCAAAATAGCTGAATTCTCTATGGAGCCTCGCAATAGTCTAAAAAAGTGGGTAGCGGCATACCCCTCTCTTCTGAGCTGCAGGGAGTGAAATCCAAGCATGCCCAGAAGAAAGTTAGTTGGATAAAGCCACGGATAGAGTCCGTACTCCCTCATGTAAAGAAATCTCAAAAACTTTTTCTGAACCCTCTCTAACATGAGGGAGCACCCCGTCTCGTGAGGATTCCAAATAGCCGACCCACTCTCCAGCCTACTACGGACTAAAGAGAAGTATAATATTCTAAGAGTACGAGTATCCCGAAAAACCCTCACGGTCCGAATGACAAATCCTAACATTTTTAATGCAGATTGACATACCCCTTCGATATGAACACGAAACGTAAGTTTACTTTCATACACGATTCCAAGATCCTTTATAGTAGAAACACGTTTGAGATTATGACTGAGCATAGTATATCTGTGGTAGGTGAGACTAAATGCTCTGGTGAAAGACAGGACTACGCATTTTGAGATATTGAAATAAAGCTGATTTCGTAGGCTCCATTCAGAGATGTTATCAATGTCAGCTTGAAGATGTAGGCAATCTAAAATATTTCTAATTAGTAGAAATAATTTGAGATCGTCAGCGAAAAGGAGAAAGCGAGAAAAACGGATGACTTTTGTGAAACATCAACTTATAACTATGCATTTTGTTCTTTACATATTACCTACTGTTATCATATTATTTTACATATCTACTTTATAAACCACTGTACACTTAATTTATTATATTATACATGTCTTTAAGTTATAGTTAAACTTTATTACGATAAAGATATTATTATTATGTTTATCATTTGTCTGTACTTGACATTATTATTTTTTTATTATTCTGTATACTCCTGATGAGGAAAGCATTGCTTTCGAAACATGTTGTTATGTATGTGTTTATAAAATGGTGGTTACAGAGTAATTTTTAATTCAACGATGGCGGCACAAAGAAAATACCAATCTTTTGAGAAATTATAAAATAAAATTGTTTATTACACTATAAAAAATACAAACTTAAACAATTAATCAATTTATTTTTTAAAAATGTAAGAAACTTCTTTTTTCTTAAATACTGCTTTATAGGTAAGATTATTTGTGACAGTTTTCTATGATTAACTTTTTTTCATTCCTACAACATTTTTAACAAAATAAATAAATATCCTTTTTTGTGTTCACACCAAACATTTTTAGACTCCGCTTGCCAAGCAAATTTTATGCCAATTACCTATATTCGTGGTGAAATAAGACACAGCTTGTATTAATATTTTAAGACGATGCAATGGGAAGTAATGCAAAATAATGTATTTTTGATTAGAAAATTTGATGGCCTTGAAATATCGTAGATGTTTTCATTAAATTCTGCACCTTGGCAATCGGGCTTTTTTTTAGTTTTTTTATAAGCTTAGAAAAATATAAAATTCAGTCTTTCAAAAAAAATTTAACTGTAAAATCTCCTACTTACGAAACCTTTGTTCAATATTGTCGTATTGTTGATTTTGTAAAATTAAGTATTTTAGAATATGACCGAAAAATGGTTTTAATATTTATGCCTAAGCTTAACAAAATAAAATAATTTAATAATTTAGGTCATGTTTTTTTTTTGCGTAAATCGAAACATGCGCTCAGTGTTAAGAGGGAATTTCAACCTTTTCGCCACCTGCGTAAGGATTTCGTGATTTTGTTCAAATTATGGGAGGTGGATCCCCTTAAAGCAGGATCAGGACTAATGGCGCTGAGGATTTTTTTCGCTTTTCGAAACTGAAAAACAAATCATTACATCTATATGAAATTCTTTGTTTACAACATGTTTAGGAAGAGATGCTTCCTTCATCAGGATACACAGTATACAATATTCACAGTATTCCAGACAGCTAGAAAAACTATTAAAAAAAGTGCAGGCCGTCTCAGAGCAGGAGATCCTAGCCAGGAGGCTGCGAACACTCTGACCTTATACCTTATATTATTTGCACTAAACCTATAATAATAAATGGATTATTTTTATAGCGCCGTTTTCTTGAGAAAATCACCCCAAAGTCGCTTATACGTATATATATACTCTTTATATAATATGATTTATACTTATGATTTATTGTATTTATTACTAAAGTCATACCCATGTACAATTTTTACATAGATACTAATAAAATAAAATAACAAAAATGTCCCTCCTAGAATTAAATGGCAATGACCTTCTCCTTATTTCAATAAAAACAAAAAAAACCCACAGACACTCTTCTTTGTATATATAGATTTTATCACTGTCTTTTTATTTCTATAGCATTGTTCATTTTATTGGATAAGTCTTGTTTGGAATTGTAAATAACAATTATTGTTTGCTAAAGTAACTCAGGTATATAAAAAAAAAAACTTTTACAACGTGTTGTACATCCAGAGTACAATATGAGCGTTTAGGTGTAATATTTACGGGAAGACTGGCATCGGATTGCTTACTTAATAAAAATGTATTTTCTTGAAATCAGTAAGGTGGTTATTTGTTATATTTTAAATATTTTCCAGTATAATAATAATAATAAATGTTTATACCGGTATGTGGGGAGGTTAGTGCAGTCCCAAATATTGCATACAATAGTTTAAAAAATAGTAATAATAATAAGATAGTAGCTTAATGATATATGCCACATAAAACATAAAGTAGAAAAGGAGTACACAAAAATAAAGCCTTTAAGGTGCTGCGGCATTCAAATTGTAAGGGGCCAATATCTTTGTCCAATATGCGTCGATGCTGGAGGCTGGACTGAGGCGGGCCTCCATGATGAGGATATTCCTGGAGCTGTTTATTATTTCACTCATTCCAGCCACACTGGGTTTTATAACGGCTGGAAAAACTGGAAACTCGCCCCTCCGTGAACGTACTGGAAGCGCTGCAGTATCTGGGGAGGCTAAACATTATGCGGAAAGCCTTATTGTACCGCACACGAAATCTTTCCATCCTACTATTTTTATAGTTTGCCCCGAGTTCGCACGTGTACAACAGAGCACAAAAGAGTCTCTTTCACAGCGGTACTACAAACGCGAAATCTTCTGCTGAGAATGTTCGATTTTACGCTGAGAGCTCGTCTTTGCTTATCAATATCATCATCATCCATCAGAGTACTGGTGATTATGTATCCTAGGTATTTAGTTCCCTCAGACACCTTCAGGATCACATCATTCAGGATAGCTGCAGGAATACTATTCCGGCCTTGACCATATCTTAAAACAAACAATCCCGTTTAATAATGAAGCTGCTCTTCAAAATTGGCTTGACGACTTCTTTACCTCCAAAGCTTTTTTTATTCAGGTACGGAATCAAAAGCTGCCAGAACTTTTGGAATCAATTATAAACAATAAGAGAGATATATTTGATTGATTGGTTTGTGTATTTTGTCCACATAAAAAAAAAACAGAACTTTATCAACGATCTAATAAATATTCAACATAAAGTACACAGAATTGATTGAAATTTTATCAATGTATACTGTGTTATTGTATTCAAGGATTGGTGAGAAACGTTATTTCATGTTTTATTACAAGGGAAATGAATCAAGTCTTTGTTTTAGAATTTCCATCCTTCGAAGTCATACTGATGTCATTTCTCCATCTATTTATGAGGTGTCTTTTAAATAAAATAACATTTTCCACATCACGTCATCCGTAACACGCATTGTAATGAATATTTGTTTAAATTTAATGTATATTGTTTTCTATAATAATGCTTATTAAACTTTTAAAGTTGTCGTCACGATTCGCATCTGTCTCTGCTAGTTATCATTTGTTATATTCCTAGTCGTGTACAAATTATATCAGAAGTGAATTCTTAAATAAATTTTCTAGAGATTTATTTCTCGTAATTTCTTCAAACGATTGGTATTCACTTTGCGGCGTCATTATTAAAAACGGCTTTGTAATCACCACTTTATTAATATAAATTTTTATATGGTTTACAATTAGACAAATATTAAAGTTTAGAAATTAGAAAATGTGTTAATAGTCAATTAAATCTAATTAAAAAAAAAAAAAAATAATAATTGGAATACTTGTAAAGCGCCGTTTTTGTGAAAAATCACCTCAAGGGCGCTAAAATCAAATATACTTTTAAAAATAGCTATCTCTTCAATTTATTTTCATATAAATATTAATTTCTAATAAAAAATTGTTAATCAATGTTTTATAATAATTTTTTATTAACATTTTTGATTAATTATTACCTACTTTAATCAATTTTTTATGGTTATAATTTGTCTATTCTTACATTATCGTGTTCTATGTTTGTCATTTGTCTATACTTGGTATTACTGTTTTTTGATATTCTATATGTCCCGATGAGGAAAGCTTCGCCTTCGAAACATGTTGATATGTATATATTAATAAAGTGGTGATTAAAAAGTAATTGTTAATTCATTTATTTATTTATCAACCCATCCTTTCGTTATAATGAATATTTTTCATTGATGCAAAGCAAGTTGCACGATGCCGTCCATTCTTCCATTTTAAAATGAGGACACTTAACAACGAGTGAACACTGAATAAGAACCTAACCTAACCTAATCTAACGATATCTTACCATTGACTGCTGACTACAATTTGACTGCCCTAAAACGGGTTTTTGTTCCTAGTTGGGCAGTCAAAGCTTTCTAGTTTTTATTGCTTAATAATGTGTGAAAATAATTAATAAATAATTAAATATTCTTACACTTTGGATTTAATTTCAACTACCCTCTAAACCTTCCAGGCACTAATTAGAATAAAACTGTGCTATTTTCAGCGAAACTGGTCTATTAATTTTCGATAAAATCGAGGACAGACAGAGAGACATTAATTTTTATATGAAAGGATATGTTCTGCACAGCTCCCGTAATAACTCGGGCAATAAGCCCATTGTGTTATCTCCCATCGTTCACCTTATGGCTTTGACAATAGCCCAGTTCCTTTGAAGATTAATTGGGTTGGCAAATATTCCTAGATTACGAATAATCTGACTACAATATTTGAAAATCTCCTACTACATGACAATAGGCGGAAGATGTTGCTTATGTCGTGATGGAGGACTTAAGTCAGCCGAGGAACTGAACTCACGAAGCCTGGGTAGGACCCAGACGCGATGCCAACTCAATCATTGTTCGATCGAACGGTTGCTGGTTCAACAACGTGGCTCATTAGGTACCTGAATCATCCATATTCTCCAATACAGAGCATTGTCACGATGAATGGGTTTTTCTTGATTCTCTTCACATTTAGTACAGAAATGTTTTTTTTTCCACTTGTAGGTCATTTTATTACAACGCTAAAGATCTTTTTTCTTCTTATGGTCCCTATTCTCTAAGAAGTTGGTTGGAACCATCGGGGCAATCTTAATCCTGCAGAGTGCAGCCTGGAATCACTCAGCGCAATATTCAAAACCATGAAATGCTGCGTTTCATTTTATAACGTATTTCATCAATCTGTCCCTGACTGATCAGTTGGGTTTTTCATATTCACGATATGACCAAGAAATTGGAGATATCTTACTATTATTTCTAGTAAAATATTAGAATTTGGAGCCATTGGTTTTATCCACATTGTATGTAATATCCTTCATAGGTATCCCGACTATTTTGAATTACATCGTAAAATTATTTGAATTAAATTAATCTAATGGAACACTGAGCGTTTACTCCGATTAAGTTACTGTAGTACTGATATAAATTGTTTTTCAAAATGTCGTGAATTGGCACTCGCATTCTCCTCCTAACCTTACTTCATAAACGCTGAAATCTGCCATTTCGGATGACAAACTGCTCTTCTAAATGTCGCCCGTTAATCAAATATATATTCCTCTTCTTCGTGAAAAACCGTGGGACGTCCACAGAAGATAACATCTTTTTTAATCGATTTTTACTTCCGAATACCTCATGTTTTCCAAAACCCATGTCCCATAAATCAAATGGTTTATTTTCCTCGTTGAATTCCAAATATCATCTGAAGGTATCCGTTTAACTTTTATAACAATCATAAATAATAACAATGATGTTAGAACATAAAAGATTTGCAAAATTTATATGTTTTTTTTGGCGGCGAGCGATTTTATTGGCGAATATTAAAGTTTGCCGCTAGCGTGGACGTTTTCTCCTATAAATAATTGTATTTTAATGTGTTGCCAATGTGCCAACCATCTCATATTAATTTTCAAAACGAGGCAGTTTATTCGGATGATTTATAAAATGTTTTGACAACGCACCTATACCAAATCGAGAGTCGATAGAAATCTTTGTGACTTTTTTAAAAATCTCGAAACAAACTCCAAACAACCCAAACAACTTCTCAATTAGGATAGAACTTTCCGAGGAAGCTAGAAGAACTTTCAACAGGACCCTGTCATCTTAGGAGTCATATAGCTAACACGGATATCGATCAACTGAAAATGTGGTGTGACACAAACTTGCTAACGTTGAATTAAAAAAAAACTTATTATATCCCATTTTGCACAAAAAACAAACACCTAAAGAAATAAATATTTTTATCCATTCTAGAATATATACACAACAACATAACTGCAATATATCATGTTTAGCTATAGAAAGCAAGAGCGAAATTAAATACTTAGGCATAACAATAGACCAATGCCTAAAATGGTCCCCTCACATAAATTTACTCAAAGACAGAATAAGGAAACTAATATACATCTTCAGATGTTTAAGACATATTCTAAACAAAGAATTACTTAGAATGACGTACTTTGCTTTCTGCCAATCAATAATACAATATGGCATTGTAGGATGGGGTGGAACTTATAAAAATCACACGCAACTTCTTTACATAACACAAAAATTAATAATAAAAACAATTCTAAACAAGCCATACACATACTCGTCAGATCTTCTATTTAAAGAATTCAAAGTCAGAAAATTAAAAGAATTATATTTCTATCATGTAACTTTGCAAATTTATAAAGATAATATTCTAAACAAAACTGCTCCATTTAAAAATAATAGAAATCTTAGACAAACATCATTTCTTCCAATTCCAAAATGCAAAAAAACAATGGGACAATTTAATTATAAATATCTTGGAGTTAAATTATTTAATTCATTACCAGAAAAAATTAGAAACATTAATAATAATTTAAATTTTTTTAAAACACAACTTAAAAAACACACTGAAAATATACACTGAATAATATAACATAGAAATAAACAAAGAACAAAAAAATAACACACCCCCATACACACAAGCTCAGCTTAATTATAGGGGTACATCTTATATAAATATTGAACTTTTGAAAAATATTGTAACCTTGTTTAATTATTAATTATGTATCTTTTTTTGAATAAACTAAATAAAAAAAATATAAAAAATATTTACTTGATTTATTTGATTATATGTCCATCTGGGTTTTTACATGAATTTTGGAACATAACATAAAGAGCTATCAAAAATTATAGGTACGAAGAGATTCTAATCCATAAAGTAATGAATAATCATTTTCAAACGTTTAACAGTGACAGAAAACAGAAAACCAAAACAATATTATAACATAAATCATTAACGCTGCATTACCCGCGCTAAAATACTACATATTATAGGATTCATCAAAGTGCTGGTATAAATGACGCTTTACTGTATAAATGGAGTCAGCAAATACATCAACAACATCTCCAAACCTGTTGCCCAGATCATGCATCCTATTGGTTAATGAATGAGACTGATAGTTGGTTGTGTAAGTGTTGCAGAAAAATGTTACAGTTTGTCTTGTGTTCCTCGTCGGTATGTTTAATTCAATAGTGGCGAGGATGGCAGGGCTGTCAATTAGGTTTTTAATGATTCTATATAATACAACAGGTCTGACATCACTCTCCTGTCAGACAGCGTAATCAGATGAAATTGATTCATCAAACTTACATAATTTATATTCTCAATTGTAAGTTTGAGTTTAAAATTTATATATATAAATAAGAAATTTGTGCTTAACCAATTCTACACTGTTAGAGTGTACTTTATAAAAAGGGGACCGAATAGGTGAATTATACATCCCTTGACTTTTTGCTGTGAGGGGAAAGGACCGATAGCTGAACAAATGTGAAGAGGATGAAATCATAAAATATACTGCACGTTTTTACAAGAAAACCTCATCTTATTTTTTTTTGTTAAGGGCACTTATTTAACTTTATGAAAAATAAAGTGAAACTTCAAAAATTTTTCGTGTTCCCTTAACTTTTTTTTATTAAACATAATATTGAAAAAAATTCAGTTCTCTTAAAATTTGGGGAAACTACTATGACATATACTTACAATTTTTACATATACATAAACAAATTATCAGAAAAGACGGTACCATTTACAAAAACATAATTTCGCAAAAAATTGGTCAGTAACTACGAAATTACACTCAGCTGGCGCACGGCGCGGCAAACGCGGAAAACGCTCCGATCTTTAGCGATTTCTCTGCCGAAAATCTCAACTTACAAAGGATTAAACATCGTTTATCGTGTAATGTTGTGGACCTAGGAGATATCGTCAAAGACCCAATGATAAAACCCTTGTGAAGTTTAATAGAAGTATAGGACTATTGTCGAAAGAACAACGCAAAATATAGGCGATAGCATAATGAGCATGCAGTCCAAATGATTACGGTAGCTATGCACACCGTTTCAGTATCGATAATAAAAAAATAATTTGTGGTGACCGTTTAAGACTTTTATCGATTTTGGAAAACTGAATCACATTATTTTTATACACCAGTTGTCTGAAATTTTAATTCGGTAAATTTTTTTTTAAATTCATGTTTTTTTAGTCCAAATTTTGACCAGTTCTTTTTTTACACCAAAAAATCACATTCGAAAGAATGTAGAGTTTTTACAAGGCTCGTTAAATTGACGTTATTATGTATCCGAATTAAAATATTGATCAGCTTGACTTTATTTTTTATCAGAAATTCGAATTTAGAATTCAACAAGCCTTGTTAAATTTATGTAATTATGTGAGTATTGTGTCACCGGTCTTGTCGGAGCGTCACAGGTCTCCAGATTGGAATGTCACAGGCGCTAGGCAGCCGGCGCTGGCCGCCTATTGCCAAACTGCGCCTGTTAGCTGTCAACTAGTCTACAATAATATGTGTATAGGTATTATAAATTATTATAATTCGAGATTCGCCGGACCTGACTGCCTTAACGGTCCATCGGCGACACATGAAATTCAAGATGGTTTCGAGGGGAAAGAGAGGCGCGTTCGGGTACAGTGATAATAAACAAATAAATGTTTACTTAATATAAATTGTTATATATGAAGGTACCGATTTAAAAAATAATAATAACTGTTAATCTGTTTTGGAATACCATCAACCATCGCAGATAAAAAGTAAAACTAACAACAAATACAGAAATTAAAATTAGATAGAGTGAACGTGTGTCGTAGTGAAAAGGAGATAGGTGGTTGTTCTGTGAAAACAGAACCTTTAAGAGGGAATATAAAACGAATAGTACTAAAATATATATATTATTTTTAAAATAGAGCATTTTCTGAATTCAATATAATTATTGCAAATTGAAAATTGACTGTTATGAACAATTTAAAATACCGAATGTTTGTATGTCGATGCCGAAGAGATTTATGATGCCTGTTTTCCGCATCCCTTCCATTTAAATACCGATAGAAAACAGATTTCCCATCTGTTAAATGTTTTAGAATGAATTTAATCCGTCTTTAGATTTATTTCTCCTATGTTCCAATGTTTGAAAAAAAAAAGAATTTAATTAAATGAATCAGAAATGTTTTGTACAAACCACTATTTAATATATAAATATCAACAAATATCGGAAGCGAAGCTTCCTTCATCAGGATACACAGTATGCATTATATTCTGATGAGGGAAAGTTCGTTTCATAACCCACGATGTAATATATATTTTTTTAATAATTTCTATTACATTGAAAAAAAAATCTACTTACTTATACCACAACTCTAAAATTTTGTTTAAATATGTACTTTCTCGGTGTTACAATATTTAAAATAATTAATATTCTAGTACTATTATTAACTTAAATTTCTCACATTACCCACACACATGTGGGTTCCCATTTCATACAATTATAATTAAAACAATCATGGATGTAAAAAAATTGTACACAATTAAATTCTATTTTATATTAAAAACTATGGGAAAAAATAAAGAAAAAAAACAATTAAATATTTAACAAAATGTGTCGGAAGTGAAGTTTCCCTCATCAGGATACACAGTATAAATTATATCATGATGAGAGAAGTTTCGCTTCCGAAACATGTTGATATTTATATTAAGTGGTTTACGCAAAACATTTCTTACTCATTTTATTAAAAATGACTCCACAAAGTTAATTAAGATTTATTGAAATATATTTTGTTAAAATGATTTTTATCCATCGTAGTAAAACATCAAACGGCCATAAAACAGTATGGTATCCTTGTGCGTAGTACGGATGTGATATTTTCAAATTTGTTATGTGCTAAGAAAATTATCGATTTCAAAGTAATCTTTGCAAAAAAATATTATTTTGTAAACTTAAATGCATAAATAACTATTAAAAAAATACTATAAGGTTCCTGCTTATAGTTAGTATATTTTACCAGACGTTTACTTTTATTCTTTATTTGAATGCGGATTCTTTTGTTTCTTTTTTAAACAATTTTTTTCATTTTGGCAAGTCAAGTTACATTCTACGATTTTCCACGAGTATTCAGAAAACAATATAAAAAACAAACAGAATTATAAATGAATTTTGGCTCTTTGTTATATAACCACATCCCATATTTCAGAGATCAGGGGTAAAGTATTTTACAAAATTACACATCATAATTGATTTAATAAAAAATCATTGTCAATTTACCGCTGCCTTCCCCTATTTCGAAACAAGACCAGAAGACTACACATTATTTAGTATTTATGCGGCTATTTACGATTTGCCCAATCGCCATTGGCTTCGCTATTATATTTGTGCCCATAAAACCGACAACGACATTGTCGATGCAGGCTGAAATAACAATGTGAAACCATTCAATAATTCACGTGACGAAACCGGGTGTTCATTTGTCACTTTCGAATTAAATTCAAACACTTAACGAGTCAAAGGTTAACTAAATAAACTCATAAACTTTTTACCAAGAAACAAGTCACTCTATGTTGTATTGTACAAGATGTCTGGGAGTGCAGCAACTTCTGGAGGTGATTCAAATGATACCCAGTGTAAATATAAAAAAGATAAGAAACTATTTTTGAAACTCTGTTGTTTTTTTCCGTCCAAAAAGAATTCATTCCCACTAAAAATCTATCGTGTAAGGTCGAACTATAAATTCTGTGTATCCAAGGAAACCGAACGAAAACAATAATAAATAATGAGAAATTAAAAATTCCACGATCCTATGAATTTAACAGTAGGCACTAGACACCTCCCTAGATAATAAAACAACTGTAAATAGGTGATATCAATAGAATTTAGGTATTCCCTTAATGCAGAGTAAATAAATCAACCAGCGCTTTGTAAGCATGCCTTAATAACCAAAAACTTGTAAATTCAGTTGTGAAAAACGACATAGCAACTAAGATGAGAAAACCTAATGGTAACCTCATAATAAATTCAGAAATAGCCAACCTTTTTAAATGCATTAAAATCACCTTGTTAAAAACACAATTCAACCCATTTATTATTATTTTTAAACAATATAGGCAAATCAAGCTATAATATTAATAGAAGATAAATATCTTAAACCCCACAGTATGTAAAATCAGGACATAGCTATACTGATCAATAAAATTTACATTAAATGATAGTTTTCCACCCTTGATATTTCATACATTATATACATATACCGTAGCTTGAGAAAAAAATTGTACCAGTCTGAAGACGGGCATGACAGGCTGAAATCGGTTAGGTCAAAAATAAAATAAAAAAGTGGAGAAAAGTTTTAAAATTGTTTTAATTAGCCAAAACAACTAGAGTTTTAAGTATAAACAATTGCAAAATTAAACAATTCACATTAAAAGTACAACCCCTCAAGTCCATTTTGTTCCCGATGGAGAACAAAAAGTTATTCGATAGCAGTAGAATATTTTTGTTTCTTTCGCTTTTGTTCCGTATCCAAAGGGAACAAAAATACTCTACTGCTATCTAGTTATACAAAAAACTACTGCTATCTACTAATCTCGATGGGGAACCAGTCACTATAATAGTAGTAGAGCATTTTAGTTCACTTTGGGTAGGGAACAAAAACCCAAAGGGAGCAAAGATACCCTACAGCTACCTAGTTACTTGTTCCCAATCGGGAACAAAAAATACTTGACGGGTTAAACTTAAAACAAATTCCCAAAATACTTATTTTTCTTTTATGCCTGTATTGTCATATAAATTAACCTCATGAAGTTACTCCACTTTATACATAGTTAACACAAGTACGTTAAGATGGGTATGGCGTGTTAGTTCTACATATACGAGTATATCATTATTGATCCCTTATACATAGCCGGGAGTCACACCATGCGTAAGAGAACGGGTCGCTTTTGAGCTCAATGTTTCGATTGTAGAATGATTTGCTTTTTCACTTTTTCCTTTCCTTAACAATGTCCTTTTACAGCATCCCTAAATTTTTCAAAACTTTTATCAGGCAATTTTTTACCAATTTATAGATTTAACCACTTTTGGAATATCCGTTTTACTGTAATAAATATAATAGACAAGTTTTTAATTACTCTAAAATAGGATGGAAATTGTTTTGAAATTTGGTTAGGAAGGATTCGGTAAACGAACCCATTCTTAATAAATTAGTAAGAATTACTTTGTTTCCACCACTGTTTTTAAAAACAGTTGTGTAAACAAAGTAATTCTTATCAATTTATTAATAATGACGCCACAAAACAATTATAAATCTATTGAGGAAAGAACTCACTCTTATTTAGGAACTAGCTGATGTGTACCCGGCCTTGCTCGGATTTTTTTTGGAATAAAGTTATGAAGTTGTGAATTCTCGTTAGATGTTTGGGTGCCATAATTGATTTGACAGCGAAAGTATTGTCTTGTGACTACTATTACTATATCTAAACAAAGAAATAATCATTTGAAAATTTTATTTCATTCCAAACATAATTTTTTTTTTAAATAATAAAGTTTTAATTTTTTAAAATAATAGATACCTACTTGTGTTATCCATTTTGAAAATATTCTACCCAAACCAACCTTCTTCTTTTGTGTATGTAATCTGTGGTTAACCTGAGTGGTATATCTATGGGCTAACCTCTATATAACATGGCGGGTTCAATGTTTTTCATACTAATTTTAAAACGTTATAGCAACAGTTTTACATATAGGATTTTTCGTCTATATATATGCATATATAGTTAGTTCAACAATTCAACCAGTACGTTATGTTGTCTGGGCCAGTCTAGTGGGTTTGAGTCTACCTAATATAATAACTGTATAGGAAATGTTAACTAATTGGACACCGATTTGTTGTAAATGGTTTCCACTGGGCCGAACTAATGAAGCAATGAAATTCCACAGTTCGCTAAACACAAGAAACTATTTTTACTGGTGTTTTATGTGTGTTTGAATTTCAAACAGTCGTTATACAGTCGAATACGAGTATGTGTAATACCACACAGGAGGTTTATTAGCCGGAACGGGGAATACATTTAGTTCTTAGAGTGATAAGACACCAACTTATTCATAACACGAGAAACTTAATATTATTCATCCTCAAGCATTGAAGTTTCAACAAAGATTGAGAAAAACTAAAACCTCGTATTATCATAAACGAATCTATCTATAAATTAGTAGGTAATAATGTTTAGAGTTTAAAATAAAACATTCAACAAATTTTCACTTCCGTGAGTTATCGACAGAACTCATTATGCGAAAGATTTGATTTTACATTAACAAGTTTTCGAAGCAAATGCATGAAAACATAAAACAAAAAAAAGTTATGTAAACAACAGGAAAATAACAAAAACAAAAGGTATAGGTGTGATATATACATACAAGAGTGAAAAAGTATTCCTACGTCAGAATCTACAAAGTTTAGCAGGACGGCTATCAGAACAGAGTTGGTACTTATAATAAAACGTTTTTCAAATGACATTAAAAAAAAGGATTTCAGAATATCATTTGAAGATTTGTTAGAAGGGTACACATATCTTAATTCTTCAGGCAATTTGTTATAGCTAGTGTAGGCAATGTATTCCAAAGATTTCAGTCCGTATTTTATATTTTCTTTTGGCACTATTTTGTCTTTTTTTTGTTTAGAACGAATTTTTTCTCCCGTAAGCGTAAAAATACCAATTATTGCTTTTTTTTATTTATGTACCTTAATTATAAAGGCGGGTATGGGTACCGTCGACTTGGGAACCATTCATTGGATAACCAACACCTCTGCAATACGTAACCCCAGGGGGATCGCTACGATAGGCGACTTAGTAGGGGTGCCCGGGTTCATGGGGTGAGGTTTGTCTAGGTCTTGGTAGCGGATGCGTCTGCCCACGAGTCGCATGGTGGGTCGGATCGGGAGTCGCCGGTTGAAAGAGACCCCTCGACCTCTTCAGTCGGACGCTCTCGACCCATTACCTTACACAGCAGTGAGAGGGATGGATTCATACGCATGTCACTCCTGGACACACTGACCCTGAGATTTCTACCCACCCCTTATACCTTTACCTCCCTTTCTTAAAATGACCTTCCACACAGCATCCCCAAAGATTTACTTCAGTGTAGAGTTAGAATTAAAAAAAAATCGTTAAATCTAAGTACAAGGACAGCAAGTGCAAGCTAAATTTAAATATTGGGTAATCTTTTTATCTACGTATATAAAACGTCCTAGAATGGCACTATCAAAATTAGACAACTGTGATTATTAGTTTTTTCTATTGCCTGAATTTATTTTCTTACAGTTTCCAACTAACCAACACCTAAATCACAGCAGGTAAGTGAGAATATGGAACGCCACCCATGTCTGGCTTGGCAAACACTCCTCGTCTTATTCACGTTCATGCATCGCACTCGTCTGCTATTCCGATTCAATTTTATGCTTTATTTGATCTGCCATGTCTTCCCCGTAACGTTATTACAAGCTATACAATTATAGACAATCTTTTTTTAAATTTATATACTTCTATCTAGGAATAACTTACAATGACAATCTTCCTTCATATCTAAAAACTACATAAAATATTGACGAATTCCAGCTTAAATTGGAATATTACTTCAAACTACCGTAACATTCCTTTATTTGGTATTAATTTGTTTTGTTTTTTGTTTTTTTGTTTTTTTTTAAATCTTTGTTGTTTTCTACAAACCTTGAGTTAATTATTAAAATGATTACATTCACAAAAATTTTATTGTATGATTTTGTTTAAGGTGAAATTCCTTCAAGAATACAAGAACCTTGTTTCTTTATGGTGATGAACCAGGATCGGTCCTGTGCTGGCGCGATTGGAGCGCTCCGGGCGCCAACTTGCAAGGCGCCGACAATACCAGCTGACACAGCGCCCTTGAGGTTATTTTTCCCTGAAACGGCGCTATAAAAAACATTAAAATACTATTAATTACACTAATTACTGCTTAATTTTGGTGTTACTTTGACACTGTTGACAAAGGGCACCAACATTTTGCTTGCACCGTGTGCCGTTTGAGTCAGGGACGGCCCTGTGGGGAACTGCTATATAATGTTTTCTATACTATACTGTGTTAATCATGTAATATTTATTTATTTTATATCTAAGTACTTATTTGTATATAGTCCCAACTGCTCCCAACTGGCAGCGCCATCCCCAATCTGGCCCCAGCGGGAATCCCCAATTGGGATATGTTGTGAGTCTGAAGGTAGTAGAGAGGAGAATGAAATGGTTGAGGAAGGTTGGGAAGTACTTCTCTATTCAGATCTGGTCACTATACACGGCTAAAGACATTTAAAATAACGTTTCGATGCTGCATAGTAGTTTTCACCAGGGCGATACTGAAAGCATCTACTATTTTTTTGTACCCAGTTAAGACTACTGGAAAAATAAGTAATAAATGTACATAGTGGATTAAGCTCTCAAAACAAAATGTCTAGAAATTGCGACATTGTTAATGCCCAAGAAATACAAAAAAGTGGAAACGATGCCTTAAGCACGTATTTATGAATACAATTTACGTTGAAAGGCCCAACAAATTATGTTTTGTGGTTGAAAGTTGATATTTATGATGAAATTCTGATGGGAAACAGAAGATATTGAAGGTTATGGATGTAATTGAGGAATTTCGGAAGACCAATTATTTGAAAAACCTTTATTAAAATTTCAAAATAAGATTTCTTTGTGGTTACCCAACATTGTTACGTGAGTAAAATTCTTATTTTTCCACGTCAATTAGTAGGCATTTAATATTAACGATGTTTATTGATTTATAATTATGTCATTACGACAGCTTTGAAGCCAGATAAATTATTATCTTTTTAGTGCCTATATTTGAGATCGACAATCATACTCGATACATGTTTGCGGTGCTATATGAATTCAACCCGCAACCAAATAAAAACTTCAGGTAGACATAACGTATTTTGTCGTAAACCCAGAGTATTAATGTAATCCCAGCTTTGGACTTACGTTGATCTAAAGCAGATCTAACGTAGGTATGAAATTGATCGAACGTAAATCATTGTTGGCCTATCGTAGATAACCTTCGACTATTGTAGACCTAATGCAAATCATTAAAATAGTTACCAAAATAAAGAATCATTTTACTTAACTGAAAATAATTTATTGTGTAAACTCTTTCAGACTTGCATTAAAACAAAATTTTTGCTTCGTAGAATTATCTTGCAATTATTTTTTTTATCAATAGTGACGTTCCAACTTAAATACCAGTAATTTTTTTTTTCTAAAGTTAGTTTTCATATTTAAAATAATTTAAAAGTTTCAATTTTTCAAAGCCCGCTAAAACGCTCCAAATCTATGGCTGGTCGATTTTGATCAGTTTTGGGGTTAGAATGTCAAATGTCAAAACAAGGATGAGCTTTACCGTACATAATTTTATATTCTATTCATAGTAAACCATAACTAAAGATAAGTAATCAAATTATGTACCTTTTTAGAAAATTCAACTGAAAGAAAAATAATAGTATTGAGCATTAATATTATCATTGAACAACAATTATTGAGCTCAAAGTCAGCCAAATTAAGTTAAAATTTCGCCAAAACTAAAAAAATACATATTAAAAATAGAAAAACAAAAACGAAAATCGCCAATTTTTATTGGCTCTAAAATAAAGAGGAAAATATTCTGAAATCTATGCATTTTTATGTATAGGCACGTATGGTATGAAAGCGTTAATTCAATTTTTGAAAATTTATTAATATTATTATTAAAGGTTCTTACTCATAAATACATAGAAAAAATGTTACCATTATGCCTGTAAAATGACCATTTTCAAACGATTAACTTCCATGAGTTAAATTAAAAAAATAAAACATATCAGTTTAGACCAGTGGCGGTTCGTGGCCTACCTCGTTGGGAGTTCAATCGGAGATTAAAAAAAGGAGAAAAAATACTATGTCCATAATTATTCATATTTTTCACTAAATCTAAAGGAATTTCATCATATCCGGCCAACATTTGACGGCCTCCATGGTCGAGGGGTAAGGCTCTCGACTACGAATCCGAAGGTGGCGGGTTCAAATCCCGGGGTGCGAAAGTAAATTTTATTTAATTAATTTATGCTGTTTCACAATTAATTCAATTAAAATTAAAAAGCCGTGTTTGGTGACCGGATCTGAATAGCCACCTTCCTCTTCCTCCTCTCCTTCCCCTCTCCAATACCTTCAGCCTCACAACATTCCCCGATTGGGGGTGCCATAGTCTCATTGGCTCCAGACGGGTAGGAGCAGTTGGGACTCTTGTGCGGTATTCATATAAAATATATATATATATATCACTCCGCCATAACGAACTAGCAAGAAGACAAATTTTGGTGATTAATTATAGCATATGTGGCTAATGAATATAATCTCACAGGCTATTTTTTGTTGTTGTAATTACGAAAATTATAATTTAGTTTTTTTTTTTATAAAACTTAAAATCTTCATAAAATATTTAATTTTATTTTCATAACAACCTAAACTCGAGCTAAAAAAGCAACTGACACACTTACACTTCGTCAAAACAAGTGTCAAAACGTTGTAAATAAATGATTATTAAATGGTAATCTACTTTACCACTTACATATATAGCAGTTCCAAAAACCTTATCAAGGTTGATGGGGAATACAATCGACTCATTTTTGTTTTTTATCCAAAAAAATTATAGTATAGCCGGCCCTGAAACCGATTCTCAAAGCTTCCGATGCAGAATAAAGAATTCGTAATTTTAAACACATTTTTAAGCAATTTCTATTGGACTGTCATTATATCACAATGATTTCAGCAAGTTCTGGGAATACCCGTAACGCGATACCACTTATACCAATATAAATTATGCAAATCGGTGATTGAACAATTAAAATACTTAATCTTTTTGTCGTCGGTTTCGGGAATGCCATTTCTATTCAATTCGATTTATCTTCTGATTTTAATGTCTTTATCTCTTTGGCAATATTAAATGGTTTTACAACACAAGGCAGCTGATTCGGATCAGTTTTCATTAATATTTATCTTATTTTTAGTACACAATTTTAAATGTATTTATTCATCATAGTACCAACCAGTACCTATCAAACACGTGTACATAATTGCTTACTCTATAATATTTGTTTTTCTCATCTCTTCATAAGTACTTAACTATTATAC
The DNA here is from genome assembly GCA_022606495.2 of Halesus radiatus. Classification (NCBI taxonomy): domain Eukaryota; kingdom Metazoa; phylum Arthropoda; class Insecta; order Trichoptera; family Limnephilidae; genus Halesus; species Halesus radiatus. Next base: position 13,849 of record JAHDVE020000273.1, on the reverse strand, counting down.
TATACTCAAACTATCTTGTATACCATACGTAAATGATTACTTTATACTTTTTTTCTTATCTTTTTGAACTTAACTATTATTCTACATTAATTATTATACTATAATCAAATTATCTGGTATACACAATTGTTTTTTTTTCTGTACTATTCTTCACATCTCTAGTAATACTAATTAATATAGTTAATTTTTATACTTTTTTCTAGATATATTATATTACCATAGTGTCGATACTAGCTTTCTTCCTTTCTATTTTTGTATAATGGCACTTAATATGAACTAAACTTGTCAATTTGACTGTGGTAAAACGGGATTTGTTCCCAGTTGGGCAGTCAAAGCTTTCTTACATTTTGTTCTTAAATAATGTGTGTTTCAAATAAATAAACATTATTATTGTTATTACTTACCTGTTGGGTCACTCCAGATAAACACGTTATAATATAAAGTTTTAGCTTGAGAAGATATGATTATACACGCACAGGACACAATATTAGAAAACACTGAACATTGCATGATATTGCAGTTACTAATTAAATCTTATTTGTCATTGCTATTATATTTATTATAAAGTTGGTATTTATTTAAAACGATGTTTTTTTTTTATTCGAATTTTCCTAAATTCTAACAATTTTTTTTTTACTGAAAACGGTTTTTTTTTAATTACCGATAAAATCTAAAAAATTCTTCCCGAAGTAATGACACAATACGACAAAAAAAAATGTTTTTAAGGAGAAAAATATTTTTTACATATTATGAAAAATCACGTAGGCTAAATATTTATTAAAATCAAATAAATAAAATGATCCCTTAAACATATTTTACCAAACATTTTAAATGTTTAATATCTTCAGAAAATACTTTGAAGGTTTTTCTTTAAAATGCCGACAAGAAATTTTCCATAATAGGGTGTAGTTTCAGTTTTTCATAATTAATTTCATTTTTTTTTTGTTTTTGTTCCGTACGCATTGCAATTATTGACATATTTTTTTAAAAATAAGTAGGACGGTCATTAAAAGCTTATTTATGATTTGACGTTGATAAATGCTAAGAGTGTATAAATTAAGAAAAAAAATCTCTTTAAAAACATCATGTTTATCGTTTTGTCTAATAATATTAATATTTTTTTTTAGAATTTATAAATAATCCCTCTCTGACGTTCTTCTCCCCATTAAACAACCCTTTCCTTACTCCTTGCAAAATGTTTTATCCATTAAATATTCCAATTGTCAAAATAAGTGGTGTATATAAAACTGTTAAATATGTATTAAATGAAGAAAGGTCTTATTAGAAAGAATTAACAGATATTTTTTCAAAATTTCATTTGATACAAAATATTCAATTAGATCAAATGAACGAAAGAATAATAAAATTAGAATGCAAATGTGGATTAAATGATCTGTCATAGCATTAATTATATATCAAATCGTCAAAGAGATTAGAATTTTATGAAATATATGTATATATTTTTTTTTGAAGTATATGTTTTTAGGTGAAAATAAAAAAAAATATTTTTTACGATAACTCCACACAGGAGACCCTGAGAGAAATATTTTCTCTCAAAGCTTATATCATCTTTGGGGATGCTGTGTGGAGGGTCTTTTAGAGGATAGGAAGGAGTGAACTTGGGTCTTGAAGAGAACCGTGTTGTGGGATGGAGGAAACACAGAGGCCGGCAGATCAGCTGTTGAAAACAGGAACGAGTAGTAAAAGCGAACCGTTCTCATGTGACAAATGTCGACTGTGTGCAAATATTGGGCACGCGTTTGGCGTGTTTCCCGACTATGCACCGGTTCCGAATGGATCAATGACGCTAGTTCTTCAGAGCATCTTCCATTAAAATACCGGTAAAACAAGGACAGCATTCCCACCTGAGGCCTATGCTCCAAAGATTGCAATATATGTATAAAGTCAACGGATACCAAAATTGCATCTACAGTTTTTACTCCAAATAAGGTAAGGAATCACTGGATTATAGTAAGTCAGTTACGTCTCTTAACACCCTGTATATATGTACAATATGAAAAATAATAGTAGAAATTAAATGAGGTTGCTAAAATCGTTTAAAATGCCCTAAATGGCAACACCTAGATGGGACCAAGGTAGAAGGGTATAACTTGAATTAACTAAAAAAGCTTGGTTCAAGTGCATATTTTTCCACTATTTATTTGTTATTTTTGGCCATGTTCCAGAGTGGTAGACTTTTTGTATCGCCTGGTGAAAGACGACCTTTCAGAATGTAAGCTTTGCTTGAAACGGCTTTAGTAGTGTTTGGTGATCAGATCTGAATATCCAGGATTTTTTCAAATTTCCAATTCTCAATCTCCTTCCACTCATTATTTCCTTTAGCCTTATAACATACCGAAATTGCCTATGAGAGCAGTTGGGACTTTTGTATGATACCTATTCACATAAAGAAAATTGAGAGTGCCTTAGCCTCACTGGGTCTTGTAACGGAACTATTGCGTGGTGTCAAAAAACCGCAATTTTTTCCTTCACTATTTTATACTCGTAAGGGAATAATCTGACTTATCCATTGGTAGCAAGAGACCTTTCATTATCGTCATTACTGATTCCGCTCCAATAGCATTGTGATGAAACACTTATTGCGTTTTGCCTCTCAGATTGGTCAAAAGTTCAAGAGCTGGAGATGGGAAGAAAGACGATTGAATTGCTTTATTAAGACTGTATGATTGCCATCCGTTTTAAAAGTTCAAAGGGTCACCATTTTCGATCAAATACCAATAAGAATTACCAAGAAATGATGGCAATATCACAGTGATGGTGTTATTCCTTCTAAATTTGTTTTTTTTACTTTACGCAAACACCTTATTATGATCATATTATTAACTCATTTGAAGTTATAGCGGTAAAATATTTCCTTATCCTTAGAGCTTTTTTTATATAAGGTGTCCGGTAAAAAGTCTCATGGCTGTCGAGTTATTTGGACTTTTTTTTGAAATTTTATAAAATTGACACCCCTGCTCACTCTCCATTTGTCATGGTCACGAAAGAAGGATTTTTCTTAATCTGTTTAAAAAAAATTCTTTAATAGTAGTTCTGTTAGTATTAAATTATTGTATCTACTAGTCCGGTAGGGAATCGACATAAACCAGGTGAAGCAAAAATGCAGGATATATTTCGCGGTATTTCTTCCATCGACTCTCTGACGGGTCTGCAGTGATTTGTAGCCGCCAGTAAGTTGTCGGTATTGCAGTTTCTGTTATCATATTTACTGCTTAATGTTATAGGATCTATCAATGTCAAAATCGAAAGAAGACGAGGCTTTGGTATGCTATTTATTACCTCGAATGAGACAAAAAAGGAGGATGTTTTAGGTCCACCCCTACATCGAACGTAACATTCATTTTAGGTTATTTATTGCTGCCAGAGCTGCAACTGTCCGAAGATGATGTCAAATTCCGGTAAATATACCGATTATCAAAAAAAAATCTTAGAACTGGTCTATATATAAGAAATCCTCCTATTACACAACAAGCTTTATAAGTTGTTCCCTTTACTGTATGTGCTGGTAATTTATAGTTATAAAGGCGTGCATATTTCACTGCCTCCATTATTAGGCGGAAATTCATATCGCGCTTCATATTTAAACTCAAAGGATGAATGGCGCGTAAACAAACGAAACGCAGTACATAGATTTACTGGATGCGTGTTTACTGAGAAGCTTCTGAATTGTTGTCCCGCTTGTGATATAACAAAAGTACGTCGCGCCTCTCCCGCTCCCCCCCCCCCGAGTCGTGAGCTAGCGCCCATTGAAATGTATGGCGAAGTGCCCTTTCGGTTTCACGCATGGGGTTTATGGCGACTTCCTATTAATTCGGATATCGACATATTTAGCATCAACGAAGCTGCTTTTAAACGGCTAGCTTAGTTGCTACTAGCATAAAATGTACGCAATTGTTTATGTTTTAAAATATTTTTTTACATCATGTTTAATCATGCTGTATGTTAGGTTCTGAAATGATAATGTGGTTGGTTCCTACCTTTATTGCAATTTATCCAGTTCCTACCTTACCCAACCAAACACTACATTTTTTGAGAAATGGAAAACAGTGATTTGTTTTGAGTGCTCTCTAGTTCGCCAAAAATCAACTTTCGTGGAAGCATATTCGTTCATATGGCCATCATTCGGTAAGTGTTTGGTTAAATTTGTTCCTTTTAAACCTTTAATTTATCCCATATTACAATCAACCAAAACCATAATTATTTGTCGTCGTTGTTTACAGTCCTCATAATACATTTACATTCGGAGTCCCACAATTTTCGTGTGGGTAGTTTCGGTCGTAACACTGAATAATATATATTTTTATTACAATGTCTATAAAAACGCCTTAAATAGATACATTTTTAAAGTTTTAAAAATGGTAATAAAATTTTAATTAATTAAATAAAATGAATTCTTATTATTATGCATGTATTTTAAAGAAATAAACATTCCGAAGTTACGAATAATCTGACAACATTTGAATTCCTCCTACTACCACCATAATAAGCGAAAAATATTGCTTGTGCAATGACGGATGACTTCGCTAGCAGTGGATTGAACCCGCGACACCGTAGTGGGAACCCGACGCTTTGGATAGCTTGACCAACTAACAGCAACAACATTATAACACCTATTTAAAAAAAGAGTGAGTAAAGCGAAATTCGTTTTTTTCACCCGATATTCGGGTGTGGTTCAATGACAGTTGATCCCCCGACAGTTGCCTCCCCAACAGTTGGCCCCCCGACAGTTGGCCCCCCGACAGTTGTTCCCCCCGACAATTGATCTATCCGACAGTGGATCTCTCCGACAGTTGATCCCCCCGACAGTTGATCCCTCCAACAGTTGATCCCTCCGACAGTTGATACCTCCGACAGCTGATCCATCAGACAGTTGATCCCTCCGACAGTTGATCCCTCCAACAGTTGATCCCTCCAACAGTTTATCCCTCCAACAGTTGATCCCTCCGATAGTTGATCTCTCCGACAGTTGATCCCTCCGACAGTTGATCCCCTAAAGGATTATTTCTGTTGTACGCCCTCATTTTTAAAGTAAGTATGCAGAGAGGATATGCGGTCGTATAATAAAAATCGATATGTGCAGGCGGCGTCTTGAATGGAAATCCGCTACATAAGTATTAGAGTTAAGGAACACCAAAGGTGTTTAAATAATAACATTCTGAATTTGCCAAATATATTGTGATATAAATAAAGGTATAAAATTTTTACATACCAATACAACCGGTTTACAATTAGACAAATTTGATATTTTAGAAATTAGCAAAAGCGTCAGTAAATAATCGAATACTTTTTAAAAATAACTGTCTCTCGAATTTATTTTCATATTAATTTTAGTAATAAAAATATTTTATTTTTTAATTTCTAATATAAATTTGTTATTCAATGTTTTATAATAACTTACTTACCTACTTTAATCAATTTTTGTTTATGTTTATAATTTATCTATTCTTTCATTATTGTGTTCTATGTTTATCATTTTTCTGTACTTGACATTATTATTTTTTAATATTCTATATATTCCCGATGAAGAAAGCATCGCTTTCGAAACATGTTGATATCTATGTATATTAATAAAGTGGTGAATACAAAGTAATTCTTTAATTAATTTATTCATAAATAATAATCCAATTAATTCGCTGCTTTCCTACTGCCTACCCTCATTAAACCTCTGCGCACGCCATTGGATATGAGTCTTGAGATATCATGATGTTTAAAAAGTCATTTGGTATTTGTTATAATTAATAGTAGACTCAATATACAACACAATATCATACAAAATTAACGTGGAGCATTGTTATGTAACAGTGTTATTAATTATGTTACAATCTCATATAAAAATTGTTTGTAATACTCGAATGTACCGTCCATGTGTGATCAATCACTCTATTCTGTAAGACTGTTTTTTATCACTGAGAAGAAATCGTCTCTTCGTAATTCTTTCTATATTTCTTAATAAATTAAATTTAATCTGCGTAAGTATGTAATAGTTATGGACCTGAAAACTTCGAGTATTTTTAAAAAAAATTGTCGTACTATTTTTCCGTGATATAAATTCACGTTATTTTTTATGATTTTATTTTATTTTAGAAAAGCTGTTTTATTTATTAGTTCCTAGCTGCTGTGTACCCGGCCTTGCACGAGATTTTTCGTTTAGGTGCCATAATTGATTTGACAGCGAAAGTTATGCCTTGAGACGACTATTAGTATCTCATACTATACTATTCATTTGAAAATTTTATTTCATTCGAAATATTTATTTTTTCAAAATACGTCTAAATAACAAAGTTCTCAAGTTGATACCTACATGTGTTTTCTTAATTAATAAGTATTAATTCTTTCTTATGAGATTTTTCTTATTTAATATATATGCATCATTTTTATAGTGAACTATTCAAAATATACCACTTATTTTGAGAATTGGAATATTTAATGGATTAAACATTTTGGAAGGAGTAAGGAAACAGATGATTAAGGGGAGAAGGATGTCGGTGAGGGACTATTTATTAATTCGGTAGAATGATAATATTATTTATTATGCAATACGATAAAGATTATGTTTTTAAAGAGAAAAATATTTATTCTATATTTTATAATTTTTACCTAGGCTTAACGTTTATCCAAATTAAATCAGAAATCTGACATTTTTCTGATATTCTTACGTGCGTTTTATGAAATATTGCAAGTATTTTTGTTCACTTTATAAACATATTTTCATATTTTTGATATGTTTATATTTTTAATATTTTTTATTATTTCGTATTTTTAATATTGCTAATATTTTTAATGTTTTTTTGTGTTTTTTTATATTTTTACTATATTTAGTATATTAAATATTAAATATTTTCATATTTTAATGTTTTACAACGTTTATATTTTTAATATTCTTATTTTATTTAATATTTTTGGCATATTCAATATTTTTAATATTTCAGTATTTTAATGTTTAATATTTTTTAATTTTAAAATTTTTATTTATTTTTAATATTTTTAATGTTTTTAATATTAAAATATTTCGTAAAGCATACGTAGAACGGTCAGATAAAGAATTTTTTCTGATTTGATTTTGATAATTTAAAAAATGTTTTTTTGTTTTTCTTCAGAAACATTATGTTTATCGTATTGCTCAATAATATTACTATTATTTAGAATTATTAAATAATCCCTCTCCGACTCGACGTATCTCTCTCCCTTAAGTGAAAGGATTAAGAATGACGTAAAATTTTGTGGAAATTATGCAATACGTGTAATTTGAGGTTTTGAGAAAGAAAAGGTCATATTGTTATTTTTAATATGATAATCGTGTATTGCGAATAGGTACAAAACAATGAACTCCCCTTTTCTCGGTAATATGTCTTTGTGTTTTGAGTGCTTTTGCTATGAGTGCTTTGTATTCTTCCCAGTCTAGCAATTATTCATCGGTCATACATCACTGTTCATATAATATTCTTCAATGTGATATAATTTTTACCGAAATCTTTCTGTTTGCTTATTTACTTTCAGCCATACTCTACGGTTTGTATCTCCTGTCGTGTTGTAGCAATGGCGTGCATTATTTTATAATTTTCAACATTTCAGAGAAAATCGTTTTGTATTTTTAAAGCTGAATAAAAGAAACATCATTTCTCTTAACCTATCTGAAGCCAATAAAGCAGCGTAATTTCAAATAACCTAATACGAAAACGACATGAAACCCAATAAAGGATGTGGTAGTAATAACAACACATACTTACCAACAAAACTTAAAATGAGCATTTCACCAAAATTCGGGAAAAAGTTGGACATATTAGTTTCCAGTGGCGTGCAGTTCAATTTTTTTTTAAATAAATGATCGGTCAATAGATGAGTTTTATCGCGTCTGGATCCTACCCAGGCATCGTGAGTTTAATTCCCCATCACGACACAAGTAACATCTTCTGCTTACTGTGATGGGTAGTAGGAGATTTTGAAATATTGTCATGTTATTATTACCCGGGAATGTTTGTCATTCTTAATTTTTTTTTAATAGTTACATAGTTTTAAAGGTTTTTTTGGTATAATTTAACCCTTTTTTTCGGGAAAAACTAGCATATTTGCTATGGCATACAAGAATGTTTGAAATTAAAATAAAGTACAATTATGTCGTTTCGAATATTAATCCATAATAATGAGAAATTTGGAAAAATATTTCTGAAAGCAACAGATCTAAACATTCCGGCAAGTTCTGATGCCATCTGAATTTATATAAGACGCCTTCGCGGAGAGATTAACAACAGTTGGTAATCCATAGTTACTACGGTGACGTCATTTGAAGCAGATCGTTTGGCGCCACTTTACACTTAAAATTTGGCCGGATTTCGAGGTGAAAATAAGTATTTTATTTTACAGTTAAAACGTTGGTAACCGGCACTTAAGTTAGACTGTGAATATTGAAAAAAAAAAAAAGTTGATTGTAATACTTCATCGAATTCAGTGACTGTACGTTACTGGTAGATTCCAACAACATTCTATCGGCTTGCTATTATGATGGAATATGTTTTGGTCAGAAATAACACTGACACACATCTTCGGTCGTATAAATTATAACGTCAATTCTTTCCCGATAAACTTTCGTAATTTCATTGTTTTTTTTAATATAACTTATTCATCATTATAGCTCGTTTGTTTCACTAATGAAAAACAATAAAAATTTATTACATCTGTTCGATTTAACACATCCTAATACGGTAGTAGTTGGTTAAAAAAATAGACACATCGTTATACACAAAGTTGGGTGTTTCTCAAACTTTTCAAATTCTTGTCTTTTCTCATTCCAAAAATTCGTCACAGAAGACTGAACATAAAACAAATGGAAGTGTTATCAACACCGATTTGAATGCTGCTAATTTACATATTACCTTCAAACTCCCAGGCCCCAGATAGGCCAATGAAATTGATTATCTGTTCAAGAAAAAAAAATCTTGACACATTACAGAAGTAAAGCAAATTTGTGCAAAAATTTCTGGCACCCAGCTACGCACACAAAATTAATTTATTTTTTTTAATTTGACGAAATCTACAACCCCCCATAAAAGCTTCTGCTCATGCTGGTTTTCTGTTGTCTCACTTCCATTTCCTCATGCCTAAGGATATTGGTTTTTCCTCCACTCCGTCCAGCCACTTATGTATAGACTTCCAAACACACCTTTGCCCTGCAGACATGATATAGAGAATATAATTTCCTTCTTTGCTACATATACTGCCCAGGAGAGCTGTCTTAGTTTTATAAAGCTTTTTATTATCTCCTCTAAAAATGATTAATGAACATTGAAAACAGAAGTGGTCCCAAGAGAGAACCTTGGGGAACCCCAGAAAACAACCAAAAATTCTAAGAAGAACAGAAATAGAACTTATAATAAAAATAAAAAAACCGTATATATAAATTGCGATTTCTGAAGCACGAATCAAAAAATATACAGATTGTGCCTCACCAGTCCGAAAGTATTTTCTTTTATACCTCTAAAGACTCTTCTTAGAATCTTCTACTCAAAAGTTCACAACACTTTTTCGACTCTTTGTATCAAATTCTTTATTGGTTTGACTGAATTATCCAGACAGAAAAAATAGCTGTGCGAATTTGCACAACGCCAAAGCCCATCGTTAGAAGTTTCTGGTGGGATGTTCAAACAGGTCTTAAGTTATGAAGATATAAGATTTTTTGCCCTTCGTCGGGTTTTAAACCCATGACCTTTGGGTCTACAGCCAACACAATTACCACTGTATCTTGTAGGTAGATGTCGTAGGTCATCGCCTTATTTGGTTACTAAAAACCAAACGCTAAACACCTTTAAATCTCATTTGGCAATTTGATTACAGCAATAAACCATTCCACCTTTGAAAATCGAATCAAAGCCCTTTGATTATTAGTTAATTATTGGTGGTACCCGGAGTTTGACATGGTTTTTTGGTGGCAAACGACCAAACGAAGCCTTTTATTAGCACATTGATGGTACAATAATACGTAATTAAGGCAAGAACCAGCAATAGTATTTATGAAATATTGAGGATGGCTTGTTTTAGGTTGTTTCCAGTGATGAAAGCCTTAAAGACGATATGTACCCATTAGTAAGTAAGTTACTAACTAGAAACTGTTTTGGGTCAATAATTTATTTTTTAAGAAGATCGTTATTCTTTTTCCTCCGTGAAGAAAGAGAAAGATAGAGAGAAAGGGATATTGTTATTAGAACACATGTGCACAAAAAATACTCCCATATTTATGTGTACGCATATTATATTATGTTACATAGGTATACAGTAGATTGGTTTTAATACGGTTAAATTTCAAATGAAACATGAAACCGAAAAAAAAAAAATACAAAAATTCGACTGAGACATTTTTTTTCTATAATGATCACAATAAATCTATCACAAGTCGCCACTGATCACGCTGCCACACATCGCAACGAATCAAGCGCTCCGTCTCGTCTGTATGGTTCATATAAAAAAAAATCTGACAGGTATCCGAGACATTATCTTTATTACAAATATATTCTAGTGGAACTTTGGAACTATACAAAAATATGGGAATTAATTGAGGATAATATTTGTGATTCTTAAATTGAAATGCGATATCGATAAAAATGACGGATTTTTTTTTGTTTTCATTAGCTCTGTTTCGATAGCTCTGAAAGAATCCCAACTCTGGGCTGGTGGCAAAGTTAATCTAAAGAAGAACCAGATGAGAAAAAAAGGTGAAGGAAGGACTGAAAGAGAAACAGAAGGATTTCACGGAAATTGAATAGGCCTACCTTGTTCGTGGATATCCTCTAGCACTTATTTCACCTCAATGAAACTTCACTAATCCAGAATTGGCCAGATGCTCCGTCGCGGCGTTAAAACACCTTTTGTTACCTGACCGACGAGCGGTAGAGTTCGAAATGTCTTCGGCCCTTTCTTGTTCCAGTGACAATAGGAATCGGATATGGTAGGGAGGGTTGGGTAGTATACAATTATGCATTTAAGACGCAAAACAAGCTCAGTGGTATAGTAATGTTGTCCCGGTAAGATAGAGGTCCCAGATCCGATAACCAGATATCGCAACCGTTACGTATTAAATTTGAGATTTGTTAATATTATTTTCAATGAGTAACAGAAACTGTTATTAGTTTGTACCTACAACGTTTTTTAAAAAATCATTAAAAGCTGAAATAATAAAATTAAATTTTCGAGTGGTTTAATGGTTTTGGTAAACTTTACATAAAAAACAGTGGTTGAAAATTATTTATAGTCCTATATACATTGAGTGAAATCTGGTAGAGGTTACATTACAATGGCAGATATCACATAAAAAAAAAAACAAAAGTGCTAAGTCAACCTTTTCAACATCTATGATGAACGAATACTTTGAATCGATTTATTTTGAAGTTTCAAACTTCATACGATTAATTTACACATTATCAGGGTGTACGATATGTATATTTGTACAGCGCCCTTGAGGTGATTTTTCCAAAAACGGCGCTATACAAATCATCCAATTATTATTATTATTACGAAAGATGAATTCTCATTTTGTCGATAAGATAATTTTAATATTTGTGCTGCATCCTTTAGCGTAAGTTGTATCTGTGAGTAGGTAGGTACTGTGTGCTATGTAATAGGTGTGTCGAGGAAAGTGGCAAAGTGAGATTCCTATTGGAGATGACCTGACCTGCGCGGTAGGAGTTGTGCAACAGATCACAGACCACGTGACGCCAGCCAACATCCAGCAAACAGCGCGTGCATGTTATTCACATAATAATTCCACTTTTATTTTTACTGGGAGAAGTATGTAGGCAGGAATGGATTAGAGCGCTGGTCTCTTGGGAAGTCATTGTTTCCTAGTGTGCATATATCAGATGAGAATATATCGAAGGATCAGGACATGGCAGTAATTTTCACGAAAATCATTTTTCACATAATCGCTTCTCACAAATATCCCTTTTTAAAAAATCGCTTTTCACGTAAATCACTTTATCACATTTCGGCGGAAAAACATTTATTTATGTATTAACAATTTATATACATAATAAATACAAGGGAAAAATGCTTGGTGGCATTTTTTACCAAACAACCCATTGCAATTAATCCAACAAACGAAAAGGTATTAAAGTCTGTAAAATACTATTTAATTTATTTTGATTAAACAAGGTAGGCACTTAATTTGAAATGTATTGTTTATTTATTTATTATATTACATACACCCTATATGGGGGTTTACATATTTTGTTAATTGCAATAGTCACACAGGTGCAAAACACATCACAGTAGGTACATAGATAAAATAGATAGCCTTCATGAAATACACCAACTAAATATTTCTTTTGTCTCACGAACAAATATAGGAATAACCAATCAAAACAATTAGCTACAGAGGCAAATATTCAAAATATACCTCACATTCACGGATACTTTATACTCTAGACACATATCTTAATAATTGTTGAAGATGTATGCAATAATCGTCTGTTTGTATTCCGAGCAGTTGAACATATCTGCTATATCTGAAAAAGTATTACCTTCTGCGCGAAGTCTAGGTACAAGAGAATTTTTGAATGACTCAGTCTTGAAATTATTGTTACAATTGAGTAAAATTTTAGATCGAGTAGTTCTAGTTGGAATATTAAATAATTGTTTCAATGATCAGTGTTTACGAAGCGTTTCTTTAAATTTACAGAAAATACAGGTGTTTAGTATTACATATATTTTGGAATTTAAGTAAAAGTAATAATTTATTTATTTATTTTATGACATTGATGAACTCTTGCATCACCGTTTTAATTTCGTATCATTTTCATATTGATAGAATTTAATTTCACAAAAATTATAACAATAATATTTGAAGCCAAAAATATACAATATGTAGTGATTAACGCAAGCAATACTAAAAAATAATTTATATGTAACTTCCATACAGGAAGTTAGGAAAATGTCTAAGGTTTCCAGTGAAAAAAGTTCTTAAACTACAAGCATTTAAGTTGTATATGAACTGCATACTAAAATTTCAGGTAAAATGTAAAAAAAAAAAAATTACTGTTTTTCAATCTGCACCACTTTTAGACAATTTACCTAAGTATGTCATAGCCATTTTCAAATTTTTTCACTTTGAAAATGAACGCCGAAACAGCTGTCACAATAATAAAAAAAACTAAAATATTTGGAAAACTTCATAGTAAAATTAGTAAATTTGATTTACTTTAAATAAAAAAATAGACAGAAATTAAATGAAGTTCTACGAATTAAACATAATAACAATTAGGGGCCAGCCCTTAAAAATTGACTTAACCATTATTTTTCAGGTTGCTGAATCAAGCAATATCGCAAATGATTTGTCTGTAAATTCTTTACGAATATTTAGAAAAATGTATAAGGTTTCGAAAGACATAATCTTGATACATGAATCTTTAAATTCTACGAAATTCGTTCCAAAATGACTGAAAGTAGTTGCAGTTTTTAACCAGTGAAAACAATTTTAAAACGTTACCTAAAATTCCAGCACGTATTTCAAATGGAATTCAAAAGATTACAATTTAAGGATTATTGTCTTTTGAAACCTTAAACATTTTACTAGTTACCCATAAAGAATTAACAGAAAAATCATTCGTAGTATTTCTTGAATAACCAACCAGCAAAGTGCTTATTTTTGGGTGCTGACAATAATGGCATAATTTTGAGTGGTCATTGAACCATTTCTCCTATGGTTTATACCAATTTGAAAGAAAACAGATATTGCCAACTTATTTACAACAGACTGGCCATTAAAATTGGTTATTTGTCCAAGAAAGAATGTCGATACTTGAAGAGATCTGTTCAATATCTCCCGAAGCAACTTTGTGCAAAC